>OLKM01004925.1:0-19298 GCA_900291075.1 Melanogrammus aeglefinus | reverse complement strand
TGTTGACCTGATGACCCCTCCGATTCTCTATGCATTGCTATTGAACATTCCAAATAGGTTAAAAAACCACTGTTGGAATAATTTATCGGCCCCCTGATTCAAACCCAAGTGTGTTCAAGGAGTAACTTGAAGAATCACTACTATGCCATAAAACAATGAAAAACAATTATTGCCATAATTATGGGCGATTTTAACTAGACATCTCTAAGAAAAATCTAATTAAAATAGATTTCATTATACTATTCACTCATTTTCTTATGTTCCAACGAATAACATCTGATACAAGAATAACTAACCTCAATTCTAAGTCAATTATAGATAAATATGCTGTTTCACCAACATTCATAAGCTTCTGGCTGGTGTTCTGGAGTGGTTTTGTTTCTGACATAACTGATCATTTTCCCTATTGTGGTTGTTTGTAATTCTTAGCCCCTGAACCTACACTCCCTCCCAGTATGAAAACATGAACAGTGTTTAAATAATAGAACTCTGGAGGCGCTTTGTGTCAGCTCGAGACTAGCGTCCATCCCATTTTCCTTTGCTCAAAGAAAACCTCAGCCCTAGCCCTCGCTGTTGTGCGTTCCGCTCGTCTGGAGCCAATGTCCCAATACCAGTTTCTTAAGTGTGCTTAAGGGTAGGTAAGGGGGAGGGCTAACATCCCCTCAAATTGAGATTTTCGATGGGCACCCCAGCGCGTCAGTTGTGACTTGCTCCCACAATACCTTGCGAGAAAACTGAAGAAATCAAGAAATATCCTAGACAGATGAAGGCGAAAAGATGCGACAGGATTTGAAACAAAATTTAAGTAAGTGTTTTCTCTTAATAAACTATTAATTATTTTAGTTAATTATACTTGTCAGCCCGGACCCGCGGACTCTCGAAATCTGGATATCTCGACATGAGCCGCGGGCAGCTCCCCGACCTGGGCCGCGGGACCCCGGTCCTCGGCGGGCTGCAGAGCCGTGATGTAGGGTCTGCAGCCCGGCCGTGGACGGGCGGCCGCGATCGGGGAGGCTTGCCGGGGCTCATGTCGTTATGATATCCAGATGCTTCCATGTTCTAGGTGGACATCTCAGGTGAACAATATCCTAAATATTATATATATTAGTATCATTTATAGTAATGTTATATTTATCGAAATGTAGTTTTCAATGCGATTGATGACATTCGTTATAACAGATACAATAACCCACCCGGGTTGAATTGTCACTCACTTATCGCTAGTTAGGAATTACCTTCGCATCTCAGTACGCGAACACAGTTCCATGTCAACACTTGCCCTATTTTAATGTCCCATTACGCTCATTTGATTTGCATGTGGATGGGTAATGTGTAGGGCTGTAGAACGGACTCTCGGAGCTTGGATTATACGACATTGAGCCCGGCAGGCTTCCCCACCGGCCGCCCGACCCGGTCCAGCCGGGCTGCGAGCCGTAATAGGGCCTTCTGCAGCCCCGGCAGTTGGACCGGATGATTTCCAGATCTTCCCAGGTTTAGATGACGTCACAGGGGTAGGGTTGTCCCATTTGGTAGGGGAGTCGGTTAGGGGTAGCAATGGCGATGACGTCAATGAGGTACAGGGTAGGGTTAGGTTTGAGATTAGGTTGGAGACAGTGAGCAAAAGAAATGGATTGGCCTAAGTCCTGGAATTGTGTATATAATGCTTCGGATCCAGATACTGCATATGACAGCCTAATCAGTGAATTATTAGAATCCATCCGTTCTACCATTCCTGTGAAGACTGTCAGGTGCAGAGCTGAAGAGCAAAATCCTTGGCTCACTAAAGGGATTTTAACTTCTATTAAACAAAAAAATAGATTTTATAAACAGTATATCAAAAATCCAAGTATCATAATGAAATTAAAATATTAACTACTACAGAAATAAGCTCACTCATTTTAATAAGAAAAAGCAATATGTGCACATTTTACTGGAGCAGCTAAGGCTAGCTCAGGGGTGACACTAAGAGACGTGTCAGTCTTATTAATAATGTCCTAAATAGGGAAGAGAAAAACCCTTTGTGCTTCCACGGATGGTGTTAACCGATCTGAACAGGAAACTCACTAATACAATTTAATAATTATTTTGTTTTCGATTGGTGCTGACCTAGCAAAAAATTTTAGCCATCCTCAGGGACTTTTTCAACCCAGTACCTTACAGGTGATACCCATCCTCCTTTTTTCTGTCACCGACTGACCCTGTGGAAGTCAATGAAATCATACTGGGCCTTAACAACTCTCATACAGCTGGCATAGATGGAGATTCAATAGTAAATACTGATTGCCATTGCTTCTGTGATTGTGCCAAACTACTCTCATTTTCGTATTAATTTATCTTTACTTTCTGGCGAGGTGCCAAAGATGATCAAAATTGCAAGAGTATTACCAATATTCAAATCAGGAGATAAAAATAGCATTACTAATTACCGTCCAATATCTGTCCTGCCTGCTATTTCCAAGATCTTTGAGAGAGTTGTTTTTACAAGATTAAATATATATCTTGACAAGCATAACATCCTCCACAGCTCTCAGTACGGTTTCAGGAAAGAAAATACAACCTGCATGGCAATATTGGATCTTATAGATAAAATTAATTGATGCTATAGACAAGGAACGGGACACTGTGGAGTGGGAGTGTTTCTGGACCTATCCAAGGCCTTTGGACTATATGATTTCAAACATCCTTACTAGGGAAACTGCACCACTACGGTATTAGGGGCTGGCTTTAAAATGGTTTCTATAGTATTTTACATGGCAGAAAACAGTATATGAGCATTAAAAATCATCAATCACAAAACAGGAGGTCATCTACGGGGATACCCCAGGGTTCAATTTTGGGACCATTGCTCTATATTATTTTTTTCTTCAATGATTTTGTTAAATTCTTCTAGTTGTGTGGCATAAAAGTCATTTTCGCTGACGATACTAGTTATCTTCATGTCCCACAACAACCCATATGAGCTTCAGAGTACCTACTCGAATATAGAGCTGCATAAAGTGGTGACTTGGCTTAAATGCAACAAATTATTCCCTTAATATCAACAAGAACAAATTTATATTATTTCATTCACAATTAAAAAACCTGTGAACAACTTTACTCTCAAGATTGATGGAAGGGGAGCTGGAAAGAGTGAAATCACACAAGGTTCCTTGGGTCCTCCTGGATGAAGCACTTAACTTCACATGTCATATCGAACATCTTCTCCTAAAGTTGTCCAAATATGTTGGCTTATTTTTCAAACTCTGTTATGTTCTTCCTTTATCTGCTTTACTCATTCTATATAAATCCTTGTTTGAGCCCCATTTACTTTACTGCAATGTATTATGGTGTAACACTTTTCCCACCCATCTTAGGAAATTAGAAAACTTACAAAAGAAAATTATACGTGCCATATCTCGCTCCGGCTTCAACACTCCCACTCGCCCACTCTTCCATAGTCTTAATCTCTTGAGGCTTACAGATTTCAACATCCATCAGAACGCAACAATGATTTACCAAGTTGTACATAACCTGAATCCTAAACTGTCTATGCTCATTCCAGTCAGCAGGCCCTTTGCATGGCTACCATAACCAGAAATTTACACCTCATTTATGGGAAAAGAGACGTTTAAAACGCACTAGCCTATGTATCACCACCAGGGGGCCGCTGATCTGGAATGGGCTGGATGAGAGTCTGAAATCAGCCAATTCTATCACAGTCTTCAAGAAAAGGTTAAAGGTGCAACTTCTGAACCTCATATTTACCAATCGTAATCTGGGTATGTCTGTTTTATTTCTTTGTCTATTGTGAGTTACTGATCTGTCTTGTGTTTGTATGATTATGCATTGTTTGGTATTATGTATTGTCTCATTGTCTCTGTTTATTTTCTGTTGATGTTATGTTTTGTCTTGTTTTCTACAATGATTGTATGAATATGTAATACGTTAAGTATTACGTTTGAGGCTGCTCCGCCATAAGCTTTAAATAGCTTCTTGGGAGACCTGGCGCTCCACACATCTGCTTCTATTCTTTTCTGCGCTGTCTACTAATGTCATGTGTGTTGTGCGAAATAAATAAATAAATACTGAAATACATATTGACAACATTTAGATCGGGGGACATGCAACAATCGGGGGTTGTGGACACCTCCGAATCATAGACGGATTATGACATATCGGGCCCCTGGGCACGTGGACTGCGCACCTCCCCCCCCCCCCCCCCCCCCCCCCCCCCCTTCCAACATAAACACACGCACGCAGAATACACACACGCTTATTGGCGATAATAAGTCATTGGCCTATACCTGCAACTCAGCAGGATTTACAGCACAGGAAAGGCAACCTCACAATAATTATTAAAAATAAATGCATCTTTATTTAACCAAAACAGGATAAAAAATATATATAATTTATGCCATTTTTGGCGATTTGAACGAATTTCGAATGCACCGCTTTCAACCGCAAATAAAAACGACTTAAAGCAACTCAATACGAACAGTTCCTTACATTAATTGACAGTAATGCATTTCACCTATGAAATGCATTTTTGAGAGCGACCTTACCAATGCACTGGACTTTGATGATATCGTGGAGGATTTCGCACAGAACAGAGCCCGGAAAAATGCATTTTTGAATGCACAAAGGGTCTGGGTCTGTGACAGCTTCAGCCCATACATCCTCATCAACAACATATGTAGGGGGCTGTAGAATTTGCTGTTCCTGCTCTGCCTCTGTAGCTTCATCTTCCTCCAACACTAACTCCGGTACTGGTGGTGGTAGCGGCACGTTAATATTTTTGCCAGCTCGTTGCTCTTCATCTCCCGTAGCAACAGGCTCCTGAGCTTCTACAGTAGATTGTATGTTTTTTTCAAAAAAAATTGGGAAATACGAGGTACATTTTGCAAGGCAGCAGTTTCTCCTGTTTCTTTTTCTTTTTTTCATTTTCGCTTCAACGCTCCACTTAAGAGTTTGCCGTTGCTCCATGTTTAAATAATTCGTGACCGGTCTCAATTTCACAAACTGAAATAGTGCCCCCTAGTGAATTTTTTATTAATTTATTTACTCAGTAGTAATAGGCCTACTTTTGCTGTTTTCGCTTGAATTTTTGTATTTCTCTACTGATTGCTTCGACAATGCAACATTACTGCCCGTGCAGTAATCCACCCATGCTCCGAATATTGACGGCTATTTCGCACACTGCCATCACAATTATAGCCTAACATATACAAATATAACACTGTACTAGACACAAATGTATTTTCCACTAGCTAGTGGTGGTCATTACATTGTAGTGAAACTAGTAAAGACAACACAGCTTTATGTTACGGCGACACATGGAGGCACTGCAGCTCTGACAATGCGTGACTTGGTATTTCTCCTCCACAGCCTTTCAAACTTAGTGGTCAAGCAAGAAAGAGGGAGGGGCTCGTTCTGCATACCTAATAGCCGGAGTGAATAACTAATAGCTGGAGTGAATGACATGTATGGTATGGTATGCAAAAACTGAGTAAAGACAAAGCTGTTGTCTTTGCTAGTTTCACTACAATGATAATCGATAATAATCGATAATCAATCGATAATAATCGATGCCACTTCCTTCCAGCAAGACTGAATAAGTGGGCAAGAAATCCTACCTTAACCTAAACCAACCCTAACCCAAACTAATTTAACCCATCCTACTTTAACCTAAACCGACCCTAACCCAAACTAATTTAACCCATCCTACATTAACCTAAACCGACCCTAACCCAAACTAATTTAACCCATCCTACTTTAACCTAAACCGACCCTAACCCAAACTAATTTAACCCATCCTACATTAACCTAAACCGACCCTAACCCAAACTAATTTTAACCCCATCCTACTTTAACCTAAACCGACCCCTAACCCAAACTAATTTAACCCATCCTACATTAACCCTAAACCGACCCTAACCCAAACTAATTTAACCCATCCTACTTTAACCTAAACCGACCCTAACCCAAACTAATTTAACCCATCCTACTTTAACCTAAACCAACCCTAACCCAAAACTAATTTAACCCCATCCTACATCAACCTAAACCGACCCTAACCCAAACTAATTTAACCCATCCTACTTTAACCTAACCGACCCTAACCCAAACTAAATTTAACCCATCCTACTTTAACCTAAACCTGACCCTAACCCCAAACTAAATTTAACCCATCCTACATTAACCTAAACCGACCCTAACCCAAACTAATTTAACCCATCCTACTTTAACCTAAACCGACCCTAACCCAAACTAATTTAACCCGTCCTACATTAAACCTAAACCGACCCTAACCCAAACTAATTTAACCCATCCTACATTAACCTAAACCGACCCTAACCCAAACTAATTTAACACATCCTCTACATTAACCTAAACCGACCCTAACCCAAACTTAATTTAACCATCCTACATTAACCTAAACCGACCCTAACCCAAACTAATTTAACCCATCCTACCTTTAACCTAAACCGACCCTAACCCAAACTAATTTAACCCATCCTACTTTAACCTAAACCGACCCCTAACCCAAACTAATTTAACCCATCCTACTTTAACCTAAACCGACCCTAACCCAAACTAATTTAACCCATCCTACATTAACCTAAACCGACCCTAACCCAAACTAATTTAACCCATCCTACATTAACCTAAACCGACCCTAACCCAAACTAATTTAACCCATCCTACATTAACCTAAACCGACCCTAACCCAAACTAATTTAACCCATCCTACATTAACCTAAACCGACCCTAACCCAAACTAATTTAACCCATCCTACATTAACCTAAACCGACCCTAACCCAAACTAATTTAACCCATCCTACATTAACCTAAACCGACCCTAACCCAAACTAATTTAACCCATCCTACATTAACCTAACCGGCTAACCCGTACCCTAACCCAACCCAACTTAAACCTACCCTAACCCAACCCTACCCTCAACTAACCTACACATTCACTAGACGGTACACACACCTTCATTAAAGAGACGGCGCACACCTTCATTAAAGAGACGGTGTTACGACCCCCTTTATGTTGTTTATGTTGTTTATGCACTCTAGCACCCCCTGCTGGCGCTATTATGCTCTCTGGCTTCTTTTCTAGCTTTCACCTGCTTCCAGCTGCCAATTGGCAATCATGGCTTACACCTGGTGGTGTAGGCTACTTAAGAAGACCAGACCCTGGAAGCAGTCCCTCTCTCAACACCGAGATTTGCGGTTGGGCCTAAGCCTTGCCACCGCTTCCTTTTTCTGTCTCCTGCGTGATACCATTATTGTTCGGCATTGGGCCATTTAAGTCACTAAGTGACTTCATGCGAGAACCTGATTAAAACCCCCATTTTTCAGTTATTCTCGTTTCTATCTATTCATGCCTGCGCCCAGACAATGGGCCGTAACAGACGGTACACACACGTTCATTAGAGACGGTACACACACACACGTTCATTAAAGAGACGGTACACACACGTTCATTAAAGAGACGGTACACACACCACACGTTCTCAATTAAAGAGACGGTACACACACACGTTCATTAAAGAGACGGTACACACACGTTCATTAAAGAGACGGTACACACACACACGTTCATTAAGAGACGGTACACACACGTTCATTAAGAGATGGTACACACACACACGTTCATTAAAGAGACGGTACACACACGTTCATTTAAAGAGACGGTACACACACGTTCATTAAAGAGACGCGGTACACACACGTTCATTAAAGAGAGACGGTACACACACGTTCATTAAAGAGACGGTACACACACACATGTTCATTAAAGAGACGGTACACACACGTTCATTAAAGAGACGGTACACACACACGTTCATTAAAGAGACGGTACACACACGTTAATTAAAGAGACGGTACACACACGTTCATTAAAGAGACGGTACACACACCGTTCATTAAAGAGACGGTACACACACGTTCATTAAAGAGACGGGTAAACACACGTTCATTTAAAGAGACGGTACACACACGTTCATTAAAGAGACGGTACACACACACACGTTCATTAAAGAGACGGTACACACACGTTCATTAAAGAGACGGTACACACACACACGTTCATTAAAGAGACGGTACACACACGTTCATTAAAGAGACGGTACACACACGTTCATTAAAGAGACGGTACACACACGTTCATTAAAGAGACAGTACACACACACACCTTCATTAAAGAGACGGTACACACACATTCATTAGACAGTACACACACGTTCATTAAAGAGACGGTACACACACGTTCATTAAAGAGACGACACACACACATTCATTAGACAGTACACACACATTCATTAAAGAGACGGTACACACACGTTCATTAAAGAGACAATTCAAATCAAATAATCACGCACGTTTCGTTAATTTTTCTTAACATTTTATTCAAAAAGGGCAAAAGAACCGGCGTCATTTCAAACCATCTGCATCAACGCTCTGCTGAGGTGAGGACCAGAGGGAGACCATGCCTCCCAGCCCGGTCGAACACGGGGCGATCTACTACTTTAAAGGGGGAGGGGGAAACACATCGATTAAAACCGCCTGATACACATCAATAACTCAATTTGAAACGGACGAAATCTCTAAATGAAATTTTAAATTTTGCTTTCACTGAATCGATCGACGACTGGCCATCAGGGAGGGACCAACATCAAAAAGCCCCCCCCCAGACTTCAATTTGCCCGACCCCTAGTCTAGTTAGGGGTCGTTGGGGGTCTACCGGTTGAACCTCCACACTAAATCATGCTCGGCTGGTCTCAGGTCTGCTGCTGGGGCTTTTTGGGGGGCTCTTAACGTCTGAACCTCCGCAGTGAACAGGCCTGGGAACAGGGCTAGGCGTGGGTGATGGGTCGTACCTAAACACTAACAAGCACTTTAGAAAATCAAACCCAAGAACAATATCATGTTTCAAGCAAAAGGTTACCAAAAGCAAACTAAAGCCTGGTTGGATCGACGCCTGGCGGTTTGAGCCCTTTACGTCTTTTCCCCTGCTATTTAAAAAGGGGGGTTCCAGTCAAAGAGGCCCAAGTAGGAGTTAGGGGGTAGAGATTAGGGAGTAGGAGCTAGGGGTTATGAGGCAAAAGAGTAGGGAGTACGTTCTGCTGGTGCAACCAGCTGCTGTACTTTAAAAAAGCTGCCCAATCCGGGGTTCACATTCACTTCATCTTCCATCCCCAGCTGAGGAAGAGGAGGAGAGGAGAGAGAGGAGGGGAGGAGGGGAGGAGAGGAGAGAGAAGAGAGGAGGAAAGAGAGGAGAGAGAGGAGAGGAGAGAGGAGGAGAGAGGAGGAGAGAGGAGAGAGAGGAGAGGAGAGGAGAGGAGAGGAGAGGAGAGAGGAGAGAGGAGAGAGAGAGGAGAGAGGAGAGGAGAGGAGAAGAGAGGAGAGAGAGAGAGAGAGGAGGGGAGAGGAGGAGGGGAGAGGAGAGGAGAGGAGAGGAGGAGAGAGGAGAGAGGAAGAGAGAGAGAGAGGAGAGAGGAGGAGGAGGAGAGAGAGGAGGAGGAGAGAGAGGAGGGGAGGAGAGGAAGGAGGATAGAAAGAAGAGAGAGAAGGGGGGAGGAGGGGAGAGGAGAGAGGAGGGGAGGGGAAGGGAGAGGAGGGGGGAGAGGGGAAGGGAGGGGAGGGGGAGGAGGAGAGGGGAGGAGAGGGGAGGAGAGGGGAGGAGGAGAGGGGAGGGGAGAGGAGAGGAGGGAGAGGAGAGGAGAGAGGAGGAGAGGGGAGGGGAGGAGAGAGAGGAGGAGAGGAGAGAGGAGGGGAGAGGAGGAGGAGGGGAGGAGAGAGGGGAGGAGAGGAGGAGGAGAGGAGAGAGAGGAGGATATAAGAAGTCAACACATGGTGAATCTGAGGGGATGGAGTGTGTAGTTGTGCGTGTTGTGTACCTCTTTGGGAGTCTGGTTGTGTGTTGTAGTGTGTGTGTTGTAGTGTGTGTGTGTTGTAGTGTGCGTGTGTTGTAGTGTGTGTGTGTTGCAGTGTGCGTGTGCTGTTGTGTGTGTGTGTGTTGTGTGCGTGCTGTTGTGTGCGTGCTGTTGTGTGCGTGCTGTTTTGTGCGTGCTGTTGTGTGTGTGCTGTTGTGTGCGTGCTGTTGTGTGTTGTGCTGTTGTGTGCGTGCTGTTGTGTGCGTGTGCTGTTGTGTGCGTGCTGTTGTTGTGTGCGTGCTGTTGTGTGCGTGTGCTGTTGTGTGCGTGCTGTTGTGTGCGTGCTGTTGTGTGCGTGCTGTTGTGTGCGTGCTGTTGTGTACCTCTTTGGGCGTCTGGTTGTCTGTGATCCTCTGGCCTTCGAAGAGGAACCGTAGCGTGTTCATAGGGACTCCCTGGAGGACACACACAGCATCTCATCGCTTAGCAACATGGACCCCCACTCAGCCTCTCGTCGCTTAGCAACCCTCTCTCTCACCTGTCTCTGGCTGTAGGATTCCTTGAGCTTCTTTAGATGCGTGGTCATCTTCACCTTGTAGTGGATTTCACTGTTGTCCTGGGGGGGGGGAGGAGCGGGAGGACAGACGGGAGAGAGGGGGGGGTGAGTAGAGGGGGGAGGACACTGGGAACACGTCAGCAGCAGAGAAGTGAGCGCCGACATCTAATTCTAAATACAGCTTTATTAAATCAAAATGCATCCGCAAAGAGCGGCTATGGGACATGGCTCCATCATGTTAACGTGTTCCTACAGGATGTGATGGTTGGTTTACTGTTGCCCCTCTCATCGTCACGTTAACATGATGGAGAGGTCGCAGGTCTGAAACCTGCGACCTCTCCATCATGTTAACGTGTTCCTACAGGATGTGATGGTTGGTTTACTGTTGCCCCTCTCATCGTCACGTTAACATGATGGAGAGGTCGCAGGTCTGAAACCTGCGACCTCTCCATCATGTTAACGTGTTCCTACAGGATGTGATGGTTGGTTTACTGTTGCCCCTCTCATCGTTCACGTTTAGCATTGATGGAGAGGTCGCAGGTCTGAAACCTTGCGACCTCTCCATCATGCTAACGTGTTCCTACAGGATTGTGATGGTTGGTTTACTGTTGCCCCTCTCATCGTCACGTTAACATGATGGAGAGGTCGCAGGTCTGAAACCTGCGACCTCTCCATCATGTTAACGTGTTCCTACAGGATGTGATGGTTGGTTTACTGTTGCCCCTCTCATCGTCACGTTAGCATGATGGAGAGGTCGCAGGTTTCAGACCTGCGACCTCTCCATCATGCTAACGTGTTCCTACAGGATGTGATGGTTGGTTTACTGTTGCCCCTCTCATCGTCACGTTAGCATGATGGAGAGGTCGCAGGTCTGAAACCTGCGACCTCTCCATCATGTTAACGTGTTCCTACAGGATGTGATGGTTGGTTTACTGTTGCCCCTCTCATCGTCACGTTAACATGATGGAGAGGTCGCAGGTCTGAAACCTGCGACCTCTCCATCATGCTAACGTGTTCCTACAGGATGTGATCGCAGGGCTCCAGACTGCGACCAAATTTTGAGAGTCTGCGACTGAATTGACCCTTTTTTATTTTTTTATTTTGACGCGTTAAACGGGGAAGGGGCACGTCATTAAATCTGGACTCTGTAGCAGGCCAATGAGTGTGAGAAGGATGGGGAACGACCACCGTTAGGGGCTATTGTGTGGAGGGGGAGGGTCCTAGGGATTATTGAGGCGAGTTTAAATGTTTGTGAGAAAGATTTCACAACCTGCTACGTGCATTTGAACAATGAGCACGCAAACTATTGACTCGTTCTTCCGACCTTTCGGCTAGTGTGCCAGCACCATAGTCCTTATTTTGCAAACCCGCACCGACCACGCCCGCAATGCTTAAAACCGCATCCGACAGTAGCGCGAATAACATTCCACACCAGGCCAGACCCGCGATAAATTGATATCGACATCCGTCCCGCACCCGAAGGAATATTAGACGTATCAGACGGAACGCCGGGGAACTACACAAACTGGTGTTTGGCCTGGTGCTATACATTGCTGTTAAGAAGCACATCATCCACTGTTGACGGTTTTAGTTGCTCTGCTCCTGAATAAGACCTCCAGCACCGGAGTTGTCTCGCTCGCAATCGCAAACCTTTGTCGACCCGTTGTCGTTTGTGTGCCTCCGACATGTTTGTTAGCATTAGCAAAGTTAATCCTTCTCCTTCTCTTCGCGACCAAACTTTAAAGTGGAAATGAAGCAATCAAATAAACAGATGTCTATAGCACTAGTTAAATATTTAAATATACCCTTAATACAAATAAAGTCGAAAATATGACCCATTATTCAGAATAAAGCACAAAGAAGTTGCATTAATTATAATGTTTTCTGCCTGTGCGCCGCCATCTTTGTTTTCAGAATACGATGACGTCACGAGAACGGTTGGTAACATGTTGTTTACATAGCGGCTCATAGCCTCACAGGTAGCTTACTGCCTCAACAAAATGGATATGGACGAATGGGATAGACCCACCAATGAGGGCAGCCATCCAACTGCCTATGCTTTTGAGCCAGTAAGAGCAGTGGGAGTTTTAGTGCCCCCAAACAGAGCCTGACGATGGAGGGAGAAATAGATGAAGGAGAGTTGAGATGTATCTGAGAGCTCACAGGAAACAATCAGTGGTGCTTATGTGGGGCTGCCATGAAATGAACCTGGGACAACGTGTGTGTATATATACACACACACACACACACACACACACACACACACACACACCACACACACCACACACACACACAACACACACACACACACACAACACACACACACACACACACACGCGTATTATTGCGGTGATATTCATAGTGATGGTGATAACAGATATTGCGTCTAAGGCAGATGAGATATTTAAATACAAAAGACTTGCAATACTTGTGAACAATTATGGTCACATATTTTTGGAAAGATAACATTTACATTTACATTTAGGGCATTTAGAAGACGCTTTTATCCAAAGCGACTTTCAATAAGTACATTTGTCATAAGAACTGCAACAATATATCACTATCGGTACAGTAAGGATGTTCATAGAACCAAGTGCAAGTACAACAATCACTAGGCTAACCAATGCCCCGATGTTACAGCAATGATAGCAGCTACTGCAGTTGCTACACAGTTAAGTACTATAATACAAGTAATAGTAATGCAATACAATACAATACAATACAACACAACACAATACAGTGTACTTTTCTATCTCTCTAACGTCATGGCCTGTGGCCATGTGTTTATGTCTGTCCCTACTCTAGGTGTTGACCTAATTGGACCATTCAAAGCCTCAAGGAATGGGAACCGCTTCTGTCTGACAGCAACTGACTTCTTCACCAAGTGGGTGGAGGCCAGGCCCATCAAGGACAAGACTGCAACTGCCACATCACAGGTGTGTAAATCATAGCAACATTTGCAGCGTAGCCACATATTGTGAATGCAGAATGTTGTTACAACCGACAGAAAAGTTTGGCTTATTATTTTTTGGGGGGGCGGGTGGAGAATGATTTCAGCTTGTTTTGATGTTCCACAGGCTATGATGGACATTTTCTACACCCATGGTGCTCCTGAGGCCATCCGGCAACAAGGTGAAGTATTATGTAGATGTGTCATTTAACAGTGATTGATCAACACTGGCAAACAAGAAACTAATAACTGTTGAATTCCTCAATTCAGGTAAAAAAAAGTCCCTGTTTGAGGAGTTTGGTGTCAAGCACCGAATCACATCAGCATACCATCCTCAGGTATAGTGTATATTATGTATGGGATAATGTACAGTGAGACGGTCATTATTAAGATATAAACCCCAACAGGGTGATGCAGGACTCCGACACGAATATGATCAGAACGGCGTCCATAGCAAAAGTCTGTTATTCATAGCAGCGGTCTGCTATACAGAAATAACAGACCGCAGAATGCCCTAACTGACCAATCAGAATCGAGTATTCAACAAAGCTGTGTAATAAAGAAATATTAACTGACATAAAAGAAAGATCGATGAGCTTCTAAATAATGTTAGTACTAACTTATACATATTTGTGACACTCTTTCAATTCTCTATTCCCCTTGCTGTTACGGCACGCGTTACTGGGACCCAAGGTGCAGGGCGCAGGGAGGCGGAGACAGGGTAAGGACAAAAGGAATTTATTAGGGGGGCGTTCGGGAAGAGTGTGTGTGTGTGTGTGTGTGTGTGTGTGTGGTGTGTGTGTGTGTGTGTGTGTGTGTGTGTGTGTGTGTGTGTGTGTGTGTGTGTGTGTGTGTGTGTGCTCCTCCTCTCTGTGAGTCAAACCGCTTCAGCTCGGTCTCTTAAAAGAAGAAGTAGAACTTCCTCATCTAAAACTTCTCTCGCAGCGCCGAGACGTCCTTTCTCCGCTTTGAAAACCTTTCACCTGATTAACTTGTTTTATAAACACTTTAATCTCCGTTTCTTCCCTCACATTTATACTTATATAACTTTATACCGTCTGGGACGCATTTTAATTACATAAGGTAAGAAAAGATAATAGACTACCGTTTATATCGTCTTTAGGTGACTGATATATAATAATGAGTTTACTGTAGAGAATACAACCTTAGTTTATCACTGCTTTTCTGACCCGTGTGATGAATTGAAATCTGCGTTTAATTCTTCTGTGATATGTGTTCATAGCGACAGTCCAGACTGTTGCTGGACTGTACCACTTTCACAGGGGGGTTCCTGTGGGTCTAGACTTGATTCCTATGGCTTAAACCACAGCTGGGACCATAGAGGGAGAGAAAGAGACTCGTTGGTCATAAGAGGATACCCTATCGATGTGTTGAGCTCCACCAGTTGATTTATATGGGATCTGTGGTTCAGAAAAGTGACAGAATTCAGACTTTGTTCCAGTAGAGAAATGATTCAAGCGTCCTTTACTTTAAATTTTACCCCAATGCATTTTGGAGTCTTTTGGACATTTTTTTCGTGTTGCAGTTTAAGCACAGTTACAGTCTCCAAGGTGTTTCATTCTCATCTCTCAGTTCTCATCTGCTGTACACCTCTGTACTGTAGTGAGGGCAGTGTGGTTATGTTGTGGGGTTCATATTGATGGTCTATGACGTCCATGATGCTTTAGTGTGACGCAGTCACAATGATCTTCTCTCTCAATAAACAGATAAAGTTCAGAAGGCAAATAAAGTGATGGATGAGTTGTGTTTGTGTCAGGTCTCCAGTCTACTATGGATGAGGACAGAGAGGACGGGGGTCCTACCTCTAAGACCACTCTGTCTGGGGAACATGGCCGCCGGAGCAAAGCTAAGAGGTAAGAAGAGGATCTCTCTGTGTGTGACTGTTGTCCATCTCAGAGCTCAGCAGTGATACATCATGACTCCATCATTAGTCTGAGTAACAGCTGTGTGTGTGTGTGTGTGTGTGTGTGTGTGTGTGTGTGTGTGTGTGTGTGTGTGTGTGTGTGTGTGTGTGTGTGTGTGTGTGTGTGTGTGTGTGTGTGTGTGTGTGTGTGTGTGTGTGTGTTGAAGCCCAGAGAAGCAGCAGAGAGCAGACTCCCCTGGACCCAGCTGTGTCTCCATGAAGAGTGACCGGTCTATGGGTCTACCGTTGAACTTTAAAGATGGACGCCCCCTCCAGAGAGGAGAGGTAGGAAGGGGTAACAACATCACTGTACAGTGCAAGCTATGCCTCCCAGCTGTGCACACACTGTCATCGTCCAAGGACTCCACTGCCGTGTTCCAATACCCGTACTTCCATGAGTATACTTAAAGGAAGTACACTTTCTGCACTATCCGTACTCACTTGAGTACACTATTTTTTCAGATGTGAGTGCTGTTCCAAATCGAGTACTCTGTGGTGCACTTACCGGAAATGACGATCACGACAGCCGCCGCTCGTCACCCGCCAAAAAATCAGTTTGAATTGATCTTTGGAGGTGAAGTGATTTATTGAAACAAATGATCCATGAAGAATAACACTGGTCTGTGTAGAACTGGAGAAACTGACTGCTCTATTTTCTATGCTAGCTAAATACATTGTGAATCAACACTCTATACACATACTTAGTGTGTTTTTATGTCAATATGTTTGTGCTTAAATACCATTATAACTTCATTGTTTCACCTCCCCTTTATATTTATAGTTCAATAGAATGATTATTGAAACACAAAGTCATGAGATAGTAGTTGGGTAGCCCTCCAATAAATGATGATGAAACGATATCCACAAATCCTAGCCTCCAGATGGTGTTTGTTTTTCAGAAGGAGGCAGCAGAGAGCAGACTCCCCTGGACCCAGCTGTGTCTCCATGAAGAGTGACCGGTCTATGGGTCATCCTGATAACTTTAAAGATGGACGCCCCTCCAGAGAGGAGAGGTAGGAGTTTAAAACAGACGATAGAAGAGTCAAGTGGGTTGTTATCAGACCCTACTGATACTGATGTTTACAGATCAGGAAAAAACAAGTGTGTGTGTGTGTGTGTGTGTGTGTGTGTGTGTGTGTGTGTGTGTGTGTGTGTGTGTGTGTGTGTGTGTGTGTGTGTGTGTGTGTGTGTGTGTGTGTGTGTGTGTGTGTGTGTGTGTGTGTTCCCCCCAGGCCACACCAGAAGAGTTCAACTATTCCCAGGTCTGTACAGCAGCAGCGTCAAACAGAGCTGATCAAAGGTGTGTAAATGTCCAACAAAGACATTTAACTTCAGCTCTACATGAACACCACAAAGCATCTGCTTGTTGGAGGCTCATGAGTCCCTCCAGGCTTCCTCTTAGAACCACATCAGGATGTGAATCCGGAGGAACAGATGCTTCTGAGTCCTCAGTGGAGTTCAAGTAAAGTTTCTTCGCTTGATGTTTGTTCTGTTCCAGAGGGCTGAGGAGAACGCACAACCGTTTCCTAGAAAGGAGCTGAAGGAACTCTGGGGAGCGGTTCTCTTCCTCCAGATTACCCACAATGCTTAAGGGTAGAGGTTGAGGGCAGGGAGGAGGAGGAGGTGGATGGTAAGAAGGAGGAGCAGAGGAGGGCGGTGCCAATAGAGGGAGTGGTGGACAAATCACAAAAGCTCTGCCTGTATGGAGATGAACCAGGAGGAACCTGGGCCGACACACTGTGGGGCGGTAAGAGACTCTTATCTTTAATTGCTTTAACTCTTATCTTGAAGACTGAATGAATAATTATTTCAAAGAGCAGTAGGAGACCCTTATTTGTTCTGTTCAGACTAAATGACATACTGTAATATTTTTCACATTCATATGAAGGGTTAATGTGGGGGTATCAGGTTAAATGGTTTGATCCAGATATGAAGGGTTATTGTGGGGGTATCAGGTTAAATGGTTTGATCCAGATATGAAGGGTTATTGTGGGGGTATCAGGTTAAATGGTTTGATCCAGATATGAAGGGTTATTGTGGGGGTATCAGGCATTAAATGGTTTGATCAGATAATGAAGGGTTATTGTGGGGGTATCAGGTTAAATGGTTTGATCCAGATATGAAGGGTTAATGTGGGGGTATCAGGTTCAAATGGTTTGATCAGATAATGAGGGTTTATGTGGGGGTATCAGGGTTAAATGGTTTGATCCAGATATGAAGGGTTATTTTGGGGGTATGGCAGGTTTAAATGGTTTGATCCAGAATATGAAGGGTTATTGTGGGGGGTATCAGGTTAATATGGTTTGAATCCAGATATGAAGGGTTATTGGTGGGGGTATCAGGTTAGAATGGTTTTTGATCCAGATTATGAAGGGTTAAATGTGGGGTATCGTTAAATGGTTTTGATCCAATCATGATATGAAGGGGTTAATTGTGGGTATCAAGGTTAATGGTTTGATCCAGAATATGAAGGGTTATTGTGGGGGTATCAGGTTAAATGGGTTTGATCCAGATATGAAGGGTTATTGTGGGGGTATCAGGTTAAATGGTTTGATCCAGATATGAAGGGTTATTGTGGGGGTATCAGGTTAAATGGTTTGATCCAGATATGAAGGGTTATTGTGGGGGTATCAGGTTAAATGGTTTGATCCAGATATGAAGGGTTATTGTGGGGGTATCAGGTTAAATGGTTTGATCCAGATATGAAGGGTTATTGTGGGGGTATCAGGTTAAATGGTTTGATCCAGATATGAAGGGTTATTGTGGGGGTATCAGGTTAAATGGATCGATCCAGATATGAAGGGTTATTGTGGGGGTATCAGGTTAAATGGTTTGATCCAGATATGAAGGTTTATTGTGGGGGGTAATCCCGGTTAATGGTTTTGATCCAGATAATGAAGGGTTATGTGGGGGTAATCAGGGTTAATGGTTTGATCAGATATATTGGGGGGGCGTCCACCAGGTTAAAGAATTTTAAACAAATAATACTGGTGCCACATTCAACACAAACAACTCAGTGGAAAAAGAATGCACAATATCTTGTTGACTATCACTTCACTGTTTTTACTTATCCACTATCATTCTTATAGACCCATCATTTTACTTTGGAAATAAAAAATGAAATTGTAAATAAATGTATCCCAGTCCTTGTTTACGACCAGCTTCTGGAACCAGGGCAAGTAATGGAAGGCAATAAATATCAAGAAGTTGATCATTTTACAGGAAATATTGGCACGCTTCCATGATGTCACCAAGTCCCCACTCTGGACCTGATGACTTCTGTTCATTCTCAATAGGGATCTGCTGCTGTCGGAGTGGCCAAACATAAAATCAAGTCTCATTTGAAGAAGAAATTCCCGGCACTGTGTTTGAGGGATCTCCCTAAAGGGGACAGCCCAGCAGGTCTGAAATGACCTTCTACAAAAAAACAGAGAATCTTTCATCACAGAGAGAGCATTGGAGAAGTCAACAAGGGAACAGTGAGGTAGACTGATTGAAACAGATTCCAGGAAACCGGCCAAGGAAGAAACGCGCAAATCAAAATGTGAAAAGACATCTTTAAACCCTTACCGTGGAAAAGATTGCAACAAATCAGGACAATAATGACAACTGGAGTGGCCGGCATTGGTAAAACCCGTCTTAAACCACAGTTTCACTTTGGACTGGGCTGAAGCAAAGCCAACCAGGGACATACACTTACATTCTCCTCACTTTCAAAGAAGCTCAATTTACTGTAAAGGGAAAGAGTTTACGCTTGGTCGGGACTTGTTCATAGTCACTTCTTTAATGAGACCAAAAGAAGCAGGAATCTGCAGATTCCAACCGGTACCAAGGTTTTGTCTTCATCTTGGATGGTCTGGATGAAGTGTCGACCTCCTCTGGACTTCCCAGAAACAACGTGAATCTGGACCTGATGTCACAAAGCCGACCTCAGTAGGACGTGCTGCCTGACAAACCTCATCAGGGGCGACCTTGCTTTCCCTCCCCGCTTGCATCTGGATAAC
>OLKM01004924.1:0-19304 GCA_900291075.1 Melanogrammus aeglefinus | reverse complement strand
CATGCTGCTCTCTGGCCTCTGCTTGCTGCTCCGCCTGTTGTTAACACAGGTGCTGCTGCAGCTTCTTTTCTCCTTTACTGGTTTTTGACTTGTATAACAGTGTCGGTCTTCTCTGGTTAGTTGTAACCTGTTGTTGGGCCACATGCTGCTCTGGGTGTAGTAGTACCAGATAGGGTTAAAGTGTAGAGATAAGAATTTCCACAAGTTGCTTACATAAATACACTATTATTTATTTTTTCTATTACATTTTATATATTCATATATACTTAAATATATAATAGTTTTTTCTCATCTGTCTCATTCCCAACTGATGAAGTGGAATTTATACCTCGTTCTTAAAGGCTACTTACCACGTACAGGCTAAAAACCTGCAACTTGCATGTTATACTTCAGACGGACTTTATTTACTCTCTAATGGAATTTTAACTCTAACTTCTGAACTCTCTTTATGTTTTTATTGTACTCAGAAGCGAATAAGCTGGACCATGTAATGCTGTAATAACATTAAGTTAATAAACATACGCCATAAATAAAAGTATTTCTTTAATTATTATATCATAGTCTGCCACGGCACTTTACCATACACAATTCGGTCAAGTTTAGCTTAAGATAGCTGTATAGTCAAAGTGTACTGTATTGTAGTGTTCACCACCTCCACATAACCACTAATTTGAACACTAACATCTTTCGACTTTAACGAACGACACAACAGAAGAGGATTCGCGAAAGAAGAGGCTCTGGTCTCGGACTGATGTTTGTCTGGTTTTGTTTGCCCTAGCATACTGATTGGGGTGAAAACGGCTCAATCTATTGGCTGTTGAGAAAGTTGAGGGGGAGGAGCGATTAGCATATTAACAGCACGCGTGCTGTTAATATGCTATATGCGTTCTTCGAGCCGCTGAAACGCTGGGCGCGCGCCGCTGAAACGCCGGAACGCGCGCGCGTGAAACGCCGGAAACGCCGCGCGCTGAAAACGCCGAACGCGCGCGCTAGAACGCCGGAACGCGCGCGGCTGAAACGCCGGAACGCGCGCGCTGAAACGCCGGAACGCGCGCGCTGAACGCCGGAAACGCGTTCTGAAAACCAAAAAGCGTTCTGGGCACGCGTGCTGGGCGTTTCAGAACGCGTTTAATTGAAGTCGAATTGTGGCACACTCGGCTTGCCATATCGGTTTGGGGTCGAAGAAGCTGAAGGAGAGAAGCTCGGATCTCCATTTGGTTTTCAAGTGAACGTGGTAAGGCACATTATAGTCTGAAATGTATTAGATTTGAAACTTTTTTGGTTATTATATTATTTAATGGCTAACTTAACTAAACACAAGTGGACGTAAGTGATTTATGGTCAGAATCCCTCCAATCATCTTGTTGACTAGTCGGCGCCAATTCACTAACCAATGTTAGACCCTGGGTCCGAGCCAGGGTCTAACGGGGTCTCTTCGGCGAACACGCTGTCGGTTGTCTTCCCAAAACCCTGACTTTGTTTAATATTTGCCCTCCATAGCTTGAACGTCGACTCTCTAAGATATATTTTAGAGAGCTTCTCGTTCCTCTTTGGCCTGATAATCGGTCGCTTTCGACGTCCAGCCTCCGATGATGCCATCGACGGCAAAACGGTCAATTATTTTGTACAAAAATTATTTAAAAATGGGAAATATATACATAAAATCTATCTACAATCATTAACTATATGTTACATGCAAAAATGTATGCTCGATGCATAAAAAAACGGGAAGATTCAAGCGGATTTCTAAGTATGTCTTCAAATCGAACGATCAAGGGAGTTTCATGGACTATGAAACTCGAGTGGGCGCGCAATGCATTCTGGTCTCGGACCCAGGGTCTTTAAGTAACTCTTATTAACTTAGCAAAGGGATGTCAGTCGTCGATATTTTCCTGAGAGTTGTTCTAATTATGTTTCATTTTTAGACGATTGACCTGGACTCAAGAGGTAGGCCTATACCAGTCAGACGAGTAACTCAGTGGTAGAGGTGAGACACCATATTAATACTTTAAACATCTGTTCATGCAACATTGGGTGGTTTTATAATCACCAATAATACGATCAGATAAGACCAATGTGTTCATGAAAGGGCCCCTCCATGGAGAGAATGGCAATTTAGGAGACCGATATTACTTTATTTATGAAAAATATGTGGGTTTTAAAACAGTTAATTGGCTGCTCTATAGCAACTGTTGACTTTGATCATGTCCGTGTGACGGCAGCCTCATGGATTATGGGTGTTAATAACACTAGCATGATGTATAACCTTAGACGTATTGTTGCTAGGAGGCAAGGTGTGTCCTACCCACATTAATAAGGCAGGGAGTCCTCCTAACTAGTAGGAATGTGCGATATGTTACCGTTTACGATATATCGTCAAAAACATTCCCCACGGTAAGAATATGTCATCCCACGATAAAAACGATCAATTCCCATTGATGACGTATGTAAGTGTGCCGACACACTCGCACGTGGTGGAAAATTGACATAATGGCGGGAAGGCGGGGCAGATACGCCGGGCAGCGAGGAGCTTGTTAGTAAACGAAACTCCAGCTCGTTATCTGGAACTGGTTGGGTTTAAAAAGTCTGACGCGGAGCAGCAATTTACAACGTGCAAGGTTTGCAAACAAATAGTGCCTACAAAGGAACGGTAACGCCACTAATTTTTCCACCACCTCAAACACAAGCACAGCCAGAATATGAATGATAGCCTGAAAATTGCGCAAGGATTGCAGAAAGCAGCGTCAACTTCATCCAAGCCTCTGGTAAGAAATCAACAACTCAGACGAAACTCGCGATTGCATTTTGCTCATTCCACACCGTTATGATCACCAAAGCAAACCGGTGGAAAGAATTAACGGAGGCAGTGGCGTTTTGCCTGGCGAAAGATATGTTTTACCACTCCAAACTGTGGAGAAGGCAGGATTCAAACGAATGATCCATAAAATGGACGCTAGGTACAAATTGCCCTCAAGGAAGTATTTTTTCCAAGACAGCCTTGCCCTAGGATGTACGAAGAGTGCCGTGATGGGTTACAAACAATGCTGTCTACAGTGGATTTTTTTGCTTCAACCACAGACATGTGGAGTAGCCGAGCAACTGAGCCGTACATTAGCCTTACCGTTCACTACATAATGAGTGATTCTGGAGTTTGAACAGCTGTTGCCTTCAGGACAAGTTTTTTTCCCGGATGACCACACGGTGAAAATATTGCGAGCGGTTGAAGCAATTTCTGCAGGAATGGAAACTGGACGAGGCCAAAACAGGTGTGCCTCGACCACGGCAGTGGAGCTAACGTGGTTCAAAGCAGTCGCCCTGAACCAGTGGACAAGGCTGTCCTGCTTCGGGCATAACCTGCACATTGCTGTCGGTGAGTAATTATCTTACTGTCCCTTTACTGTATACATGTGCATTTAAACATACAAACACCCTCATGAGAGTAATAATATTTAATGGAGATGGTCATCTAGGTGCACAATAACCACTTTAGACTCAAACTGAAATCAGTTTGAGTCTAAAGTGGTTATTGTGCACCTAGATGACTATCTAGGTGGTGAATTTAAATCGTGTGTGTGTGTGTGTATGTGTGTGTGTTTGTGGGTGTGTTGTGTGCGTGTGTGTGTGTGTGTGTGTGTGTGTGTGTGTGTGTGTGTGTGTGTGTGTGTTTTATGTTCTGCTAATATATACTCACTGACAGACTAATGTGAACTGAAATAGACTTAATTGATATAAAACAATTCTGGAAACAAGTGTCTGAATTGTCATTTCATTGTTTGTTTTTGTTGTTTTTGTTTTTGTGTTCAGAGAGAAGCATGAGGGACAGCAAGGATTGACAGAGCTGTGGGGAGTCTGCAGAGAAGATTGTCAGCTGTGTTTTCGCACAGCTGGAAAAGGCAACGGACTCTCAGAGCTGCACAAGAGAGGAGCTCGGACTTCCTCAGCGGTAAACTGGTGACTGAATCCCCTACACCACCTGGGTTTTCAATTTGGTGAATGTGAGCCTCCTTAGAGTAGGTAAGGACAGCCGAGCCCCCTCAAAAAAAAAAAGTATCCCGTACGCCTGACCTAACCCACACACGCCTCTTCAGTAAATGCCATCTTTTGTGTGTTCCAGGCATTGATGATTTTCAATAAATAATCAAATGTGATGTCATTAATTTTATTTCCACAACTTTTTAAAGGTGCATTCATAAACGATTCTTTGCAACAGCAAATCATTTCCAACTTCATGCAGGCCTAATTGAGGCTACTTTTAAAATGACTGAACAATAGTAGGCCTATCCACAAGTCAACACAACATGCTTAACATGTGTTAATCGGCCGCCAAAGCTACAACCGACGACACCCGATGGCTGAAATCGGTGCTGTGTTGTCCTGGGCTTTAAGTGCACCATTTGAAGGAGATGCACATCGTCTCGAAAAAAATCAACACAATGGACAGCTCTCTGATCAATGAACGACAACGACATGTTATCAGATCGAACAGATTCACATATTTTCATGAAATTTGTTAACGATTTCCGCCACGTACAATCTCAAATTTAACCAACAAACAAAATGCACCAAATTCACATAATTTGCGCTACGAGCGGCATCAACCCTATGGCCCAACCAATTCATGGATTCAAGACAACTCACGTTGACTTTCGATTGAATCGTCCATATCAGTGGGAACAATAGGTGCGTTTCCATCAGCTGTTTTGAGAAAGCATCTAGATGTAGGCCTATCGCATCGGAGAAATGATGATGGAAACGCCGTGATTTCGCATTAAAATCCCTTGATTCGCACAAAATTGAAATACGCTCGCTATGGCCGGGTTTGGTTGATTTCGAATGGGATGGAAACAGCTGGTATGCGAATCAAGTGTGACGTAGCGCACTTTTCACCCCGACTGTTTGACGGAACGACCGGTTGTTTTACAGGCTGGTTGCCATGCCAACCCGCGGAAAATCTCGCGTGACTTAGAAAAACTCGCGCGAATTTTGTATTTTTCACCAAAGTCCGTTCTTTGAATGGAAACTCGCATGGATTCAAATTTTCTTTCATATGCGCATTGCCAACAATGCGAATTGCTTTGGATGGAAACATGGGGCCTCGCTTTTGATGCGCAGAGGTGTTCGATGCAGGGGCTGCAGTGCAGAGAGAAATATACGCAAGTCGCTTTCCACCTGCAGCCTTGGACCTCTTTTTGTTTTTTAATCACGGTCAGTGGTGAAAACCCACACTCACACAAGTACGTGGAGGTAAAGGGGATAAGACTTCCATAGCCCTAGTGGAGATCTGGGGCTCGCTCTCCACAGACAACAGAAACGTATTTCAAGATCATTTTCCGCGACGTTTTTTGGTGGGTCCTGTCTCCTCCCTAATGTTGACTCCTATTGACTTGGGACAGGAATGCATTTTAAAACTAATACACGCACGCACAATTACCGATAGAGCTGCATACAAATGCGTTTTTCTTCTTTGTGCATGTCGTGTGTCGCGCCTCCCCTTTGGCTCTTTGGCGCCCCCCAGGGGAGGCGCGCCTCACCTATTGAAAACCGCTGCCCTACACGATGGGGATCCAGGCAGATGATGATTCAGCGGGTTCTTGAGCAAGAAAAGGCCATCACACAAGTCTTGGCTGCTGAACCGGTCAACAAGGCTCTGGTGCTTGAAGTGGCAGGACATTGACGTCCTTGAGGCTGTCAGCAAGGCATTAGGACCTCTCCTGGAAATTCACAGATGCCCTCTCCTCTGAGAATTATGTCAGTGTTCATGCCTGAAGCCTATTCTTCACCTTTTCAGCAGGTGAGCTTCTGCAGGAGAAGGATGAAGATTCAGATTCTCACCAAGACCATAAAAACATCAGTACTGGACTATATGATGACCAAATACAGCGCAATCCAGATGTTTGCGGAAACTGATCAACCATGGCATCATTTCTTGATCCCACGCTTTTCGCACACAGCACCCTGAGTCAGGAAGAGATCCTGGTCATCAAAGCCAGAATTAGTCACAGAGGGAGAATCTGTGTCTGCCATGCCAAGTGGCCCTGCTGCTGCTACTCTGAAAACATCACCTCATCTGCTGAAAAAGGCCAGGATCAAGGAACACGGAGGGACAAACATCACAAGAAGAGACAGAGGAAGAGTTCTTGGAAGCTTTTTTCAAACAAGCAGCTGCTGCTGAGGTCTCCATCAGTGTTTCTTACACTGAGAAAATTGAGGCCGAATTAAGCAGTTACTTACTTGGCCAACTGGCAGACAGTGAGAGCAATCCACTTACATGGTGGAAAGTACATGAGGAGAATTTCCCTGTGTTACAGCCCGGCTCTGAAACTGTAACCCAGAACGGGAGGAGCGACGAGGTTCCAAAAAATAGCCAAATTTATTAATACAAGGAAAAGACAAAAGATCAGTATCAGTAATCAGTGGTGTAGGCGTGTATGGAAGCGTGTGTGTGTGTGTGTGTGTAAAACAAAAGCAAAAACGGGGAGCGCAGGCACGCCGTGGCGTCTTCCTCAGACGACGGTGGCGAGGGGGGGGCACCAGCGTCAGACTGCTGGGGGAAATAAAGGCACTCCACCGGGCCCAGGTGCAGCACATCACCTGATTGCACCTCTGCAGAACCTGGAATGCAAAACAGACCAGACCAGCAACCAGACACAACAACCGCCCCCCCCCCAGCATAGAGGGCAGAGGCCGTCACACACCCCCCCATAAGGAGGAGTTCCCAGGGGAACACCACAACTGCTAAATCCCCCATAACCTAGCACTAAAGGAGAAAACATCTTAAACACTTTCCCCATACCCAATACACATTTCATAATTAATTACCCCTCACTTATACCCAATACCTTTACTCAATTCCAGTTCACATTCACACTGACCGTCCTACCGCTGATCCTTTGCAAGCCAACCAGCCCCACCTTGTCCCCCAGCAACTTCGGTGCCTGAAGAAGCATTTAAGAGTGACAGATAAAAGACTAGAGGGTTACACACAAGACAAGACAATCAGGAGCTGTGAACTCTAGAAAGGGCATCGGCCACAACATTTTCTGAGCCTTTGATGTGGCGGATTTCCAGGCAATACGACTGTAAATACAACATCCAACGCATCAGTCTACGATTTGGGCGATGGACAGACTGTAGAAACGTCAGAGGGTTTAATGATCTGTGTGAACAACCAGGGGAGTGCTGGAGCCGACGTAAACATCGAAATGCTGCAAGGCCTACACCAGGGCAAGGGTCTCCTTCTCAATCACAGAATAGTTCAACTGGAAGGCATTGAACTTCTTGGAGTAAAAACTCACAGGCTGATCTACATCACTGCCGTCTCTTTGAGACAACACTGCTCCTGCCCCCACGTCGCTCGCATCCACCTGTAACTCAAAAGGACGATCCATCTGAGGAGCTGCAAGGACTGGAGATGAGCACAGCACAGATTTGACATTTTCAAAAGCCTTCTGGCACACAATTGACCAAACAAACCGGGTGTTCCCCTTTAGCAAGTTGGTAAGGGGCGCCACCACAGTGGAAAAGTTCTTACAAAAACTGCGGTAGTACCCTACCAGGCCTAGGAACCGCTGCAGCTCTTTTTTCGTGGTGGGGGCTGGGTACCTCTCTACGGCACTGACCTTGGCCTGCACAGCACACACTCTCCCCTGCCCCACAACCTTTCCCAAGTAAACGACCGTAGCCTTAGCAAACTCACATTTTGCTAGGTTTACTGTCAAACGGGCATCACTCAAGCGAACAAACAAATCGCTAATACGGTCAAGATGTTGCTCCCACGTATTGCTGTACACAACCACGTCATCCAAGTAAACCGCGCATCCCTCCAACCCAGACACCACCCTGTTCATCAGTCGCTGAAACGTTGCTGGCGCATTTCTCAACCCAAAGCTCATCACAGTGTAGGAGAACAAACCAGAAGGGGTAATGAATGCAGAGATCTCTTTTGCTCGGTCAGTCAGCGGGATATGCCAGTATCCCTTAAGGAGATCGAACTTGCTGACGAACCGCGCTGCACCAACCTGGTCTATGCAATCCTCCATTCTCGGTAATGGGTACACATCAGGTTTTGAAACTGCGTTTACCTTACGGTAATCTGTACAAAACCGTGGGCTTTTGTCACTTTTTTCAACAAGCAAGCATGGTGATGCCCAACTGGAGGACGACGGCTCTGCAATCCATTTTCAAGCATGTATTGAATCTCAGACTCCATAACTCTGCGCCTTTCCTCAGACACTCTATAGAAACGCTGGCAGATTTCCTTCGCGGTACCCACATCTATATCGTGTTTGATCAAATGAGTTCGACTTGGTGTATCCCCAAACAGACCTGGAAACTTTTGGATCACTGCAGACAACTGAGCCCTCTGCTCCCAGTCAAATGTTCCAACAACGACGGCAGATTCTTCAACGTCTCACTGTTCGATAAACGACCACGCAGCAGCCCGTCATCGGGTGCCATGACCCCATCGTCCTCCCTCCCCGAGAACCAGTGGCGGACTGGGGCAATAATTCAGGCCGGGAATTTGATGCCATTCCAGGCCACCCTTCTCATGCAGACCACCATACCTCTAGTTGTGTATTCTAACACTATTTGATAGTTAAAAGAGATTTAGGAGTGACCGATGAGTTATCTATTTGAATATATGATTTTCATTGAAAACCCTGTTTTCAAATGTTATAGCAATGGATGAATACTCAAAAACTATTGAGGACAGCAGCCATAGGATACACAAATGTACAAGGCAAGACACACAAAACAATGGGCCTATATTTGTAAAAAGAGAGACAAATACTAGCTTGGATGTTCAATAATTAACTTTACTTTCAAGCATCAAACATATAAAACATTTATCAAAACTGGAATATATTAATTTCTTTAAATTTAACAAGCAACAATGTAAGAACAACAAAGAAGAACTTAGAATACAATATTCCCTCATTAGTGTCAATAAAGTGCCTAGATCACTAAGAGTAACCAGTCAGCGATTATCCCTAGTAAACCAGTAGGCGGCGCAGTAGCTCACTGCTCTCTGCCATCTTGTCAATAATGTCATCTTTGTCAAGTGCCATTAGAATCTCCTTTCTCTGTTTGCCATCAGGCATGAATGCTTCTAAGTTCTCTCTTGATTGAGAGGTTCTCAGGCGATTCTTCACAAGTTTCAGAGTAGAGAAGGTCCTCTCACAGGCCACCTGTGAGACTGATAGTGTGAGGATGAACTTGTAGCCCAAACCAATGATATGATATGCATCTGTGAGCAGATTGTACTGTGACAGGAGTAAATAGCAGCATACCAGGCAGTTTTTACAGGTTGAACAACTTGTGCTCACAAACTCCACACTTTCATCAAGATCCTCTCCAGAGTCATCACTGGTGGTGGCAGCCCTGGTGTTGTACTCCTCTTGTAGTGATTGTTTGAGTCTTTCCCAGTGTTGTGCAAGGCTGGTCAGTTCAGCCTGCAATGCTTCAACAGTGGCACGGTCATCAAATTTCAACAAGCATTTGCTGAGCTCCTTCATGGCTGTGTTTGGAAGGCCCTTTTCTCTGATTTCAGGAAAGCGTTTAGGATCCATGCAGGAGACATCTGCACAGAGCACTGCATTTGCTGCATAACGATGGTGGATACTTTCCACAACAGTGTCCAGTATCACATTGTGGATTTTGATTTCATAATTTTTGTCAGCATTAGCAATGAGGTCATCTTCTGCCAATTCACCTGGCCTTCTCTTCTTTTTTTTTGTTCTCTTCTCTGGCAGAGCAGTTTGAGCTTCAGCATCACAGTTCTGCTGTTCTTCCAGAATGCCATTGGCCCACTCAACAAAGTTGTCTGCTGCCTTCTTTCACACTCTGAAAGTCTCTTGCATACTTTCTCTAGATTATCCTCTTGTTCCAGTCACCTAGGTGTTGTGCTGTCACAAAAATCTTATCCCACTTGTTTGCAAATATTTCGAGAGAGGGGATGTGTTTTTCAAAGATTCTGAGAATAAATCTCAGCTGTGAGAATCGTCTCATACCTTAGCAGAGCATCTTTGTACCCTTGGGCCTTGCTTTCGGATAGAAGGTTTTTATGGTCATGTGTCCTTTTTCAATTTTCTCCATAGTGATGATGACATCTGTGTAGAGTGCCTGGTTGGGCTTTGCAAAGCCTCCGAAG
This sequence comes from Melanogrammus aeglefinus, assembly GCA_900291075.1. Lineage (NCBI taxonomy): Eukaryota > Metazoa > Chordata > Actinopteri > Gadiformes > Gadidae > Melanogrammus > Melanogrammus aeglefinus. The sequence continues at coordinate 9,154 of OLKM01004924.1, read as the reverse complement.
ACTTTCCTTCAATGCTTCATCTTTAGGCCCAACCCAGCGTGTTTCACCAATGACACCTAAGCCGCCTGCGTCTCTTGTCCTCAGTGGTTTCCTCCCATAGGTGCATGCGCTTATAGGAGTCTCGAATTAACACTGCAATGTCGTTCAGGAGACAGAAAAGGGATTCGCTTGCAACAACAACCCGAGTGGTGTCACTTAGCACAAGATTTAGGATGTGTGAGTAACACCAAATGTGGACTTGGTTGGGAGGATACTTCTGTAATCAATGCAGAGAAGCCTCTGTATTTTCCCTGCATATTAGCTGCTCCATCTGTTGCATTGCCAATGCAATGTTTGATGTCTATGTCCATCTTTGCGAGTGTCTCTTTTACAAGGTCCACAAAGTACTGTCCAGTTGATGACTCACAGTCAATGACAGCAATGAGTCTCTCATGGACAACAGTAGTGACATATCGCAGAACTACTGCACATTGGTCTTTGGATGTCAAATCCTGTGTTGTGTCCAGTTGTACAGAGAACATCCCTGCCCTTTTCACTTCAACAGCAATTGTCTGCTGAATCAATGACCTGATGACTTCAATAACTTTATTTACTGTCGTTTTGGACATCATTGTTACCAATGACCCTCTTCCTTTACTTCCCATCTGTTTTTTACTCTTCTCAATACAATCCTTAACGTGCTCCTTTGTAGGCAGACATCATATTTGCTCAGCAACAAAATTAGTTCAAGAAAGTTGCCATGGTTGCTGGCGATGTTTTCCAATGTATACGCAGCTTCTTGGCTGTGTCCTCTGTAGCTAAGCCCGCATTTACCGATAACTTTTACTACATTTATGACACGTTCCATGACCTGCCTCCTCTTTCTGATCTGCTCTCTTTGAATAGACATTTGTTTGTCACTCAAAAGGCTACAAATGTCTGCCCTGCTGGCTCTGAGAAAAAAGGCTTCTGCACTCTCTCTGTGAGTCTTGCTTCTCTCATGCTCCTGTACCCTCTGATGGGCATGTTTCCAATCATGCATCCCTCCTTTGGCAAATGTACTTTCACTGGCAGAGGGTTTTGCAAATGCTAGACATACTGAACAGAACAAGGAGTGAGTTCCTTCATTGTATGTCAGCCATTTTCTGTTGGTGCCATCTTTGGAATTGAATACATTAGGGATGATTCTTTGAGTGGTTTGTTTTGGGTGGTTCTTAAAAAATAAGTCATAGTCCTTGGGCTGAGGGCGGGCAAAATAATCAAATGAATGTTCTGTTTTCTCCCTTTCATTTTCTCCTGTGCTGGACTCTGAACCTGTCCTCTCTCTCTCCCTCTTCCTCAACTTCAATGTCTCTGGTTGCTCTGCAGAATGAGATTTGACAACTTAAGTATAGCCTGATTCTAAACTTGTATTACATATTATGCAGTCATCAATTGTATTCTTCCTGATTACACTCTTGCTGATAGTTTCATTAATAAATCACCTATTAATCTAAAAGCATACTCTGTATGCTCTTAAGTGGTACCTGGGATGTCCTGCTCTGTTTCTGACTGTGTACCAACACTCTCCAGTTCTGCAGGAGCACTTGGGGTACCAGTGCGTGCTGCTGCTGGTTCCTTCTCCACCTTTGCAAGGAAAAAACCCAAGAGCAGGCCATGTTTTAAGTTTATTGCACTGCTGTTTACATTCAAACAATGTGTATTGCACACACAAACCAGAAAGACAGGTGTCTGTGAACACAGCCTATAAAGTTTATAGTCATACCATATAGAGCCTGTATATATTATTATGATAGTCAAACTATCATTTATGGTGCAGAATTACAATAAAGAAAACTGCCACAAAGCTGCAGCCTAATAGATTAAGAGTAAAAAAAAAGCTAGCTGTATTTAATAATTCTTTATTATTTCACCATGTATAAACTATCCTGTAGTGGCTCAAACATTATGCAACATATTTTTCATTCATGTCTAGGTATTCTGGATTGATTGTCGGGCCGTGTGCCTGTGTCAGTGTGTGTATGTGTTTGTGTGTGGAGGGGGCTGTGTTGTAAACTCTGAAACCACCATAAGAAATAGTAGGATCTCTTCTTTCTTCTAGAAAAAAAGTTTGTTTCTACCCTTTTCCGTTCCTTAGTAATTGGCATTAGCGCGTCTTTCGCTTCGCCATTTAATTCCTATTATCGCATGTCTTCTTTGTGTAATAAAAACTGATAGCTCATCCTCAAAAACCACTATAGCTGTCCCAAAAGATTATTTTTCTAACGACTAATCTAGCGATTATTTTTTTCGATTAGTCGACTAATCGAACGACTTTCTTTTTTTTTTTTTAACATGACAAAAGTTCTCTTTTCACCAGAGTATAAAATCCGAACCCGACAAAGTCTATTCATATTTCATAATATTGTAATGACCACGGAAGAGGCAGTGAATGAAGTGATTAGACAGCTTAGATACCTAATAAACCGTTGGAACACGCAAGACCGGTCACCATAGCAACGCTGGTAAACAAACCCTCGGAGCTCGGCTTTTGGCCGAGTTTTATACCATATAAAGGAATGAAGACATTTAATGGTCCAAATATTATTAATAAATATTCGAATATATTCGAATATTAATATTAATAAACATACAAACTTTTATCTTTGGTATACTACTGCGACTGCTTGATAAACGAACATTCCAGGTCGGGGAAGGGGGAAAATCAACAGAACTTGCGGTGGTTTGCGGCCATCCTGAACCAGAGCTCCCGGGTGTTTTCTTTTTAAATGGTCGTGCATTGCCGTAGTGCTGCTGTGGTACGCTAATGTAAATTTGCATAGTCTGCAAATAACCACCTTGTTGGGAGCGTTGAGAGTGAAAAAATCTCACACTTTTGAACACCTCAGTCGTGTTTTTTTTGCTGTTGGAGCCTCTGTGCTCCCGCTACTACTGCTTGCCGCCGCCATTGTTAGATTAAACGATTGGCGATGATCGTTTTTGACTGACCTTCCCTTCTGGTGAACATGTCACTTATTTTGCAACATTTTGCTCCGTCTGTGGCGAGGGCTTTACGTTTTCTGTCCCTCTCTCTCTCTGCTCCACCTTTCCTCTTTTTCTGACTCTCCATTTCTCTCGACTACTGGAATGAAGACAGCGGAGCTAATTGGTTGTTGTGTTACGCCGACAGGTCGCCGAGCGGCGTTATTACGTAACTAGATGGATCGATTTGATTGGCCCGGGCGTCAGTCACTCAGTCCGGTGACTGTTCAAGTCAGGCCAGGAGGACCATCAGGCCACCGGGAAACGTCCCGGTGCTCCCGACGGCCAATCCGCCACTGCCGAGAACGGACTCCCCACCGCTGCCACAGCCGACACAGGCTTGGACTCACGACCATAATATGATTTTAATAGGTTAACGTGGCAAAGTTGCGTCGCTTTTCTGCGGTTTGGGGTTGACAAAATGTAGTTCTGGTCAGTCACCTGATGCAGCACAGTGTACGGACCACAAAACCTAGCTTGAAAAGGTGAATGAACCAATGGCAGCAAGGCCAGAACCTGGTCACCAGGACTGAACACACGCTGCTCTGCTTTCCGGTCATGCAACTGTTTCATCTTTCCCTGAGACAATGACAGTTTATCCTTGGCTATTTCTCCTGCTGAATACAAACGGTGCCGGAAACCATTTATGTAATCAATCAGGTTAGATGGAGGTTCTGATGATGGTGCAACACCATCACGCAACACTGCGAGAGGTCCACGCACTGAATGGCCAAAAACCAGTGCTGTCCTGAACCACTTCCCTGGCGGCCAGCAAGAGCCACGGCAGCCCTTCCTCCCAGTCCTGATTTGGCTCCACACAATAACTACGCAACAACGATTTAAGTGTTTGGTGGAACCTCTCCAGAACACCCTGGCTCTGTGCATGGTAAGCAGATGACATGTTATGCTGGACCTTTAACTGTTTTAGAACTTGCGCAAAGAGATGGGATGAAAAATTTGAGCCCTGATCACTTTGGATAACTTTTGGTATTCCAAAGATAGAAATGAATTGTGAGAGTGCTTTTACAACTGACTTTGCTGTGATGGAGCGCAGAGGATACGCAGCCGGATAACGCGTGGCCTGACACATCACTGTAAACAAGTAGATGCTACCAGATTTAGCGCGAGGCAATGGGCCGACACAGTCGATCACAAGATGCTCAAACGGGTGCGCAATTGCTGGAATGGGATAAAGTGGAGCAGGCTTTATTCCCTGGTTTGGTTTCCCTGTGATCTGACAGGTGGGACAGGATTTAATGAAGGAAGACACATCCCTCTTTAAACGAGGCCAAAAGAAATATCGTAGTATGTAATTGTATGTCTTATGAACACCAAGATGTCCTAATTGGTCATGTGCTGTCTTAAGGACCTGAGTGCGAAATTTCTCCGGAACCACAACCTGAAATACTGGCTTTCCAACAAAACTCACACCATGGGGCGATCATTTCCTCACCAGTAGACCCTCCTGCAGCAGGTAGCCACCAGCAGCGCTCCTCACAGCCTCCTTAGAGAGAAGGGCCTCAAACAACAGGCTCAAAGACGGTTCAGCTTTCTGCTCTGCCCCCAGCACACTGCGAGGAACCGACAATAAAGAGTCAGGAACATCAACAAAACCAACTTCAGCCACTTCTTCCTCTTGTTCAGGCTCCTCCTGGAGTGAATGGCTCATAGCTCGTGTCACAGCACAAGCTGTAAATACTTCAGGGAAGCACTGCGCATTCTCATCTACCTTACCAGTTACCACAGGTGCAGATGACACAATGGGGGGTGGTGGACCATCAGCCCACACCCTGCTGCCAGCGAGACCGTTCCCGAGGATGATATCCACCCCGCTGATAGGCAGCTCTAGGCGGACCCCCATGACAACGTTTCCTTTCACCAAACCACAGTCAATACAGAGAAAATGCAGTGGAACAGGCTCAACATTCAACCCCATACCCCGCATCAGGACAAAATCCCCAGTATCCGAGTCTCCAGAAAAAGGCAATACAGAGCTCAATATATACGAGTCAAATGCAGCTGTGTCCCTCAAGATTCTTACCGGTACACTATTACCTCCCAGCAGTGACACACGGCCTTCGGACATGAACATTGAAAACTCCGATCCTCTCCCACACTGGAGCTGTTGAGGACAGACAGAGATAGGCGCCACAGACACAGCACAAACCCCAGAATCTCCACGCCTAGCATTAGCTTTCGGGCACTCAGCCTTCCAATGCCCCCTTTCTTTACAAAAGTTACAAACTTTATCAGACTGAAAATGGCCTCGTGTAGTGTAATCTGACTCACCATAACGTGGAGACCGTTTCTCTTCCCACCTACCCGGTGCATGATACACAGGAGCCCGAAAATCACTCCGGTGCGTCAGCACGTACTCGTCAGCCAACACAGCGGCTTCAGCAGCCGTCTTCACCTTGTGCTCACTGACGTAAACTGCGATGTGATTGGGAATAGAATTTTTAAATTTTTCCAACACCATCATATCACACAAGCCATTAAAAGTGTCAACGCCTGAAGCACTGCACCATCGACCAAAAAAAGTGACCAGATCCCTGGCAAACTCAAGATGACTTTGTCTACCATTCTTCTCCCAGGATCTAAATTTCTGGCGATAGGCTTCAGGAACCAATTCATAAACTTTCAGCACTGCAGCTTTAACAGACAAATAGACCCTGCTTTCTGCCATCGACAGAGCCGAATAGGCTTCCTGGGCCTTACCTGTTAACACACATTGTAGAAGAAGAGTGCGATCGGAATCAGACCAACCCCTGCTCTCAGCTACACGCTCAAATAAGGAGAAAAATGTGTCGGGGTCTCGTTCATTAAACGGAGGGACTAACCGCAAATTGCTGCCAACATCCAACAACGAACTGGAACCAACGAGGCCACGAGCAGCCCCTCCAGCATGCAAGCTCAACCGCCGTTCCTCCAGCTCCAGCCTTTTAAGTTCTGTCTGCAGGCACAGCAACTCCCTCCTCTGCTCAAATGACAACGACGCATCAGCACTGTCCCCCATAGGACCAGCAGCCAGTATTTTGGGTCCAAAAACCCCTTTATCAGACAATTTAGCCTTGATAATGTTTTTCATGTTCTCCTTCATTCGCTTATCACCAACATCCAAATCAAAATGTTCTGCAATATGGACCAGTTGCTCACGCGAAAAGCCGTCCAGCAGGACCTCTGATGGCTCTCCCAAAAACTCTTCCACACTTGCCATTGCTCACACCACTAACCTTTACTCCGTTCCCTGCCTGTCCGACCCCTGTCACAAAACCCGCAGCACGCTGAGCCCCACACAGCCCCCCACACAGCCTGAACGTCACCGCAGCCCTGTCCCTCTAACTGCCTAACCAAACTAGCTAAACTCCCCACCTAGTCTTCAGGTGCTAGTTGCGGTGGGTATTTACGCACTTCTTACCGCAGACCCGGCGAGCAACCTGCGATAGGCGACCTCACCTGCAGCCTCGGCCGTGCTCCCGAGCAAAACTGCTACAACCACGTTCACACCGCACTACAACCCCCCTGCGAACACCAAAGGGAGTCCGCACTTATCCTAACAGGGACAGAAACAACGGCAACTTACCATGGCCGCGGCTGGCTGTTGGACCCACTGCTTTAAAGAAAAATAATAATAATCTGCCCACAGGTAACTCGACACGTCAAACAGCGGCTTCATTAAACAAAAACTTACCCTCGTCAACACGACTCCCGAGCGATCAACTGAGCGTTCATTCACAAACCGTAACCAGCAACAGCTGTGTACTGACGTCACGCTACAACCCCCTCGGACTTCATTCACAGAACCGGACGAGCCCCCACTTGTTACAGCCCGGCTCTGAAACTGTAACCCAGAACAGGAGGAGCGACGAGGTTCCAAAAAATAGCCAAATTTATTAATACAAGGAAAAGACAAAAGATCAGTATCAGTAATCAGTGGTGTAGGCGTGTATGGAAGCGTGTGTGTGTGTGTGTAAAACAAAAGCAAAAACGGGGAGCGCAGGCACGCCGTGGCGTCTTCCTCAGACGACGGTGGCGAGGGGGGGGCACCAGCGTCAGACTGCTGGGGGAAATAAAGGCACTCCACCGGGCCCAGGTGCAGCACATCACCTGATTGCACCTCTGCAGAACCTGGAATGCAAAACAGACCAGACCAGCAACCAGACACAACAACCGCCCCCCCCCAGCATAGAGGGCAGAGGCCGTCACAAGATGCATACTGTGGCCCAGTAAGGAACAGATTAAAATTAGTTTACCCATGTGTTTCAAAAATAGTAGTAACCGAAATTGTTACATCCATAATAGACTGCTTTGAAATTTTCATTGAAAGACCTAAAAACCTAAGAGCCCGAGCACAAACATATTCACAATACAAGCACCACAATAGCTGCGAAGTAACTTGGATATCAATTAACTCCACAGGGCAGATCATATCTGGTTTGTGTCTCGTGGCTGGGGAGAGAGGGCGAGCAAGTGGACAGGTACATTACAGAGATAACTGTGGCTTACCTGGCAAATCTGTTAACCTGGTGATTGCTGTTCCTAGCAGATCGAGGTTTCACAGTAGGAGATGCTGTGGGATTGTACAGTGCTCATCTCAAAATACCTGCCTTCACTAGAGGTAAAAAGCAACTGCATCCAAGTGAACTTGAGTATTCAAGGGGGATAGCAGCTGTTCGAATTCACGTTGAACCGGTGATTGGTCTTGTGAGGAACAAGTACACCATTTTACAAAGCACAATACCTATTTCTCTCTGCCAGACTGCAACTCCAGGAGAGCTTACATCTCTCGACAAGATGGTCAGAGTGTGCTGTGCTCTGTGCAACATTTGCCAATCTGTTGTCCCCTCGCAATAGCATGGGTGTCACTAACATTGTTTTCCTTAGTGTCACAATTGTGTACAAATGTAAATATATCTCAATCTTTGTTTTGTTATACAAGCCTACTTTAATTTCCTGTTAAATTGTGTCTACTAGTTTTGTGAAGTAAACTATCATGTGTGTGTGTGTGTGTGTGTGTGTGTGTGTGTGTGTGTGTGTGTGTGTGTGTGTGTGTGTGTGTGTGTGTGTGTGTGTGTGTGTGTGTGTGTGTGTGTGTTTATATATATATATATATATATATCAAAGACCTTGGTACTCTCAACCAGCAGCAAGGAAAAGTCCATCTCCAGCTGGGTGCTTGAGTACAGGGTGGAAAGAGGAGTTGGCAAGTCCAGTTGCATCACCTTTGGGATGTACCTGTGAGAGAGAAACAAAAACAAGAAATTTTAAGTGACCATATAAAGTGTCCAGACTATTTATACTGACCAAAGAAAAAGTGTGCAGAGGCCAATATCAAAAATCCCTGTCTTTTAAATGTGACTATAGCTGTATAGCAGCTTGTTGGGCCGGACTTCCCAGCTTAGGGCGTCTTATTCAGTTAGCCGTCAGTTCCAAGCAGCTGCTGCCGGGGGTTCTTCCAAGACACGGGAGCCGGGCCGGGCCCGCCTTCGAACACATCCACACACGAAACAAACAAACACAGAGCCCGTTACACTTCTGGTTTTGAAACAGTGCAGTATCTTACCTCTGGGAGTGGCCCTCAATGACAGAGAGGATGGCACTCTTCTTTGGTTTGGACTCCCGCAATTCACTGTTATGAAGCGCCTCAAAGAATGCCTGGCAGTCTTTATCTGATGGTCTGATATCAGGAAGACCGGACCTGATTTTTGGCGAGCTTGATACATGGGCTCTTCTATTAATGAGTAGGAAAAACTGAACTGTTGCATGCATCTCTCATGATAACGCCTCTTGACAGAGTCATAGCTTAGTCCTGAAGCCAAAGCACATGGGCTTTACCGTGCATAAGGCCTGCCCGTTTTTTATATCAGCAGCAGCCAACACAGAGTACAGAAGAGCTGCTGCATGAGAGCAGACCTTCTCCTTGGCTGCCTTACAGCGGCTTGCAATGAGCCATGCAGTACTGCTCCCAGTCCTCTTTGGACTGTGCAGTCAGGGAATGTTGTTCAAGGCGTCAACTAGAAAGATCGTTATTTGGTGAATTAGTCCTTCACCTTGTAGTTTGGAACACCTAAATTCGGACATCTATACATTTACGCATAATAAGCCAGGATCTACATGTATGTTTTAAGTTATACATAAGCGCATTATCTGAAGT
>OLKM01004923.1:0-19306 GCA_900291075.1 Melanogrammus aeglefinus | reverse complement strand
GAAGACGTTTCTCCCGTTTCGAAAAGAAACCATTTTAAGTACAAGACAGACCAAGCAGTTTTTTGGGACGCCAATTGAGACTACTTTCTAACACCAAGAAATGTCTAACGGCGACAGATATTTAAGGCAGGGCTAGAAGCGTCGTACATGGTCGGTTATAGAGTCAGTCAGGCTCCACTATGGTATGTCCTGCTACTATGACATGGATGAGTCACTTTGGGGGGGGGGGGAAGGCCAGACTGACCTTTCAGAACATGCCTTCAGACAGACACCTTCACGACAGTGACATTTCAGGAGACATTTGGAATAGCTACCATTTTGCTTACAAGGCAGTGAATCCTATGCATTACAGTATTTAATGCAGCAGAATTTAAACAAAAACATGTGGATCCGTCAGTGGTTCTGGGGTACTCTGTAGGATCCAGAGTGTCTCGGGGTAAATGGCTGTCAAGTTAGGAACCACTGATCTACTCTGTAACCATTTGGACAAGTTAACATGAGAGTAAATGATATTTTTATTAGAATACTCTAGTATTCTACATCTGAGCAGGTGGAAACGGGTCAATACTCAACGTTTAGATCATTAAAGTCAATAGGCTACTTTAATATAATTTTTGAACACGAACAAATAAGTATGACTTATATGACGGACGCTGCCTGAAGCAATAGTATTTTATCTCAAACAAGACTTTCAAGTCCAAGAAGTTCAAGCCGATCTTTGAATTTGTCCATTTATTGCCAGATACTGAAAGCATTGAATACAAGTTGAAGACCACGTTCTCCTCCCAAGACGCTACGCACACTTTGCTCGCAAAGAAGTAGAAAAAACAGATTCAATGCTTTGTACTCTACTGAGTCAAACTACTAGAACCCAGATAGAACCCAACAGGACAAACTTAACAAAACAGAAACACGTTAAGTAGAAAAATATCACTTTGGTGAACTGCGACCACTGTCGTCACAAAAAAAACCAATTAGACCAAATAATCCTGACTAACGTCCAGTCAGCTCCCTAACTAGTCAGCTCATCGGGGCCACGGAAACTAAAGATGTCTTTGGGGGTCGGCCAGGCCCCTAGCGACCTGGCCCCCTGCCAACAGACACGGCTAAAAACACTGGGGGGGTCAGCGGGCGTCTGCCTCGCGCCCCGCCCAGGAGCGGGAGCGCGAGCGGGAGCGAGACAGGGAGCGGGAGTAGGAGCGCCGGGAGCTCTGCTTCTGGCGCCCCCCGGAGGAGGGGTGGAAGTCCTGCAGCGGGGTGGCCGAGCGGGACGGACTCTTGCGGGCCTTGGGCCGCTGTCTGGCGGGGGAGCGGGAGGCAGAGCGGCTCCGGGACCCGGGGCCCTGGGGGGGTCTGTGGTGGTCCCGGGGGGGGCCTCTGTACCTGGGGAGAGGGAGGAGTCAAGAGGCGGAGGACGTTGGGGCTCAGTCACACCACAAGTGTAGCAGGCGGAAAAAAAAAATTGTACCTCCTACGTAATCCGCGTTCGAAAATTCCAAACCTGCCTAGCAACGGACGATCGCGTCGATCGATGAGGTAGGAAGGTTCATGAACTTTCGCACTCATTCATTGAGCGTCACAAGACGAAATAACATTACGACAATAACAGACAACACTTATGGCGCATTTCCACTAGCACGGCTCGGCTCGATACGGCTCGGCACGGCTCGGCTCGGTTGTGTTTCCATTACAACTGGTGCCTCCCCGACGTGGGCGGGGTCGTCATAACACGGCTGCGCGAAACCGCTGTGACGTCATTTACACGGCGCCGAGCAACGTACAAATCCAGAAGATCAGAACAACAACAACAACAACATCAGAGGAGGACAGGCATGGAGGACATGGAGGCGATCGTGTTGCTGCTCACCCTGTGGCTTTTTGTCGCACAGAAGGCAAGAGAAGAGAGCCAGAGAAGACTCCGGGCCGCGAGACAAAACACTATTGAAAAGTCGCGCGGTTATGACGCTTCCAGTGACGACACTCATCGGCCAATCAGTGGAAGGCAGTCGGCTGACGTCACCTTTTAGTAACGCTTCGGCTCGCTTGGAACCAGGGCTGAGGTGATACCAAAAATGTACCCGGTTGCAGGTACTGCGTGCTAGTGGAAACACGCAAATAGCACGCCGAGCCGAGCCGTACCGAGCCGAGCCGTGCTAGTGGAAATGCGCCATTACTTTACAAATTACATTTATTAGCATTGCTAACTTTAGATTTGTATAGTATTTAATTGTTTAATTGCATTAAGCTAGTAAACTGAGTGTATTAACACACGCTAGCTAGACTATGATACACTTTAAACACTCAGTTTACTAGCTAAATTCAATACAAACATAAAGTAAAAACAAGCGTTAGCTGGCGTATGTTATTTCGTCTTCGGCAACATGAGCGAGCAACGGACCATTGCGTCGAACGACGACTTCATGTTTCGAACGCGGATTACGTAGGCGGTACAATTTTGGTGCGACAGCTCGAACCAACAACCTTTCGACTGCGCATGAAGAACTAAACATGGAGGTGGTCATCAGGTAGGAGTGGATTATTTGGTGGTTATTTTCATACAAGGGACCATTTCTTAGAAGCTCATTCGTCAATGAAACAGCCCCAACCATGACGCTATCGTAGCTGGTCAAACCCTGGTGTTCCAGCGGTCTGCTGGTGTGCTGGCAGACATACCTCTCCTGGTCAGGGGGGGGGCTGTGTCTGTTGCGGCCAGCGGAGCGAGACCTGGAGGGGGGGGGGGTAACTTTAGTCCACCAGATCTGATGTTACGTAGAGATTTAAATGACGCTTAGCCTTTTGATATCTCCACGTACATTTGTATATTCATATAGTCACAATTAATACTTGTTCTTCCGATAAGATTTTTCCTTCCCAATACTGATTCCTGAACTATATGTTTATACCGATATAGCATCTAGAATCGTTACTACCAATAGCACTTTTTCTTATGGAAGGGTTCCCTTACGATGACGTCAATACGTTTTACATTTATAATTATAACATGCAGAGCATGTGCTTGACATGGTCTTTGCCCTTTGTGGTCAATCAGCTAGTCATGTGATGTATCAGATCAGAGAACAGACTCGCCTACGAGCCGATACCGCATTTTAGGCAGTACCGGAGAAATTTCCGATTCTCGCATCTATCGGAACAACTCACTTAGCCGAGGCAACACGTGACCTGGTAGCACAGACCTCTGAGTGGGGGGTTGTGACGGTGTTACTGGGGGAGTGTTTTTTTCTAGTGACGTTGTTATGGCGTTATGATGGTGTTGGCGACGTAGTGGCGTCGTCAGTGCCGTTGTGGAGGTGTTGACGAGTGGCGGCGTGAGCGATGGCGTCATAGAGACTCACTCTCGGGGGCTGTTGGACCTGCGCGGGCGTCGGTCATGGCCGCGGGCGTCTCCGTGGCCTCGGCTCGGCGAGCGCCGTCTCTCGTAGCTGCGGCTTCGGGAGCGTCTCCTCCGGCCCTGGCGGTCGCCGTCGTCGTGGCGCGAGGACCCTCTGGGGGGAGAGTCCTTGGTCTTCATCTGGTTGGGCGCTGGAGGGAGAGGAGGGAGCGGCGGTGAGCCACGCTAGCCGGGGCTAGCCGGCTAGCGGGGCTCACGCTGGCTTCATGAGGGCGGGGAGGAGGGTGCGTACTCTTGCGGTCTCCCTGGGCGAACTGGATCTCGATCTGCCGGCCGCAGACCCACTTGCGGTCCAGGTTGTGCAGCGCGTCCTCCGCGTCGCGGACGTCCTCGAACGTGCTAGGAGGGTTAAGGCTTTTGGTGGCGGCAACACAGGAGCCAGACACTAAGACCTGCTGTAAACCCTGACGTCTTTACAGCGTCAGTCACCTGCCGTCAACAGGCAGTCAACAGGCAGTCAATCAGACGGTTTGAGTGGTGGGTTCACTAAGGACCGCGGTGTGAGGATCAATAAGTTCACTAGAAGGGAAAGTGATTGGCCAGATTGGAGTGATTTGGGTGTGAAGAGACAGTAAGACAGTATGGAGTGGTAGATTCCTAGAGATGGGATTGGGTAGGATACAAAACACTTGACTTGTTACCTTTAACATGCTTGACCTTTGACCTTGACCTTGTGCTTGCTCTTTATTGGCTTGGCAGAAGAACTTGACTTGTATCCTGCTTGTCTTTGCCCCATAAACTCTTTTCTTTCATTCTTTCTTTCTGTTCCTTGGGCCCATCTCTCTGTCTTTGTCTTCATGCTCTTGGTCTTAACGGGGCTACTCTAAACTGGACGGCTCCAACTGTATCTTTACCATCTCTGAGGCAACAACAGAAGAGATCAGGGTTAGCACGTCGTCCCACGGCAGGACGCTACAACAACAGTCAACTTCCTCTCGTCGCACTAACATTTACATTTATCCAAAGCAACTTAAAATAAGTACATTTGTCAGGAAAAAGAAAGAAGAATACATCGCTGTTGTTACCGTCGATGTACTACTGAGCACTTACAGTCGCTAGGTTAACCCATTCCCCATACATTACAGTGATAGCTAGGATAAGATGTGATCAAAACATGATCATATCTCCAAATACATCATACAAATCAGACACAAATCAGGGAGCTCCTTCCTCTGGAGGAGGAGACGCCGGTCCCTGGAAGTCAGAAGGTCAGCTCTGTGTTCAACCCACCACGGGGAGAAAGGATATTGGATGTAGGCGAATCCCCGGGGGCGGCGGTGGTAGAAGTCCAGCGGGATGTAGACGTCGACTATCGGGCCATAGCGAGCAAACTCACGGCGCAAGTCCTCCGGCCTGGAGGCACGGAACGAGACATTAGAGATCCCATATCAAGCCTTTTAGACTTCAAATTGCATGGGAGGGGGGGGTTACATGGGGTTACATGCCTGTTTGTTAGAAATACCCCTTATTATTTACACTTCATGTCTGCAAAACCAATTTCAACACATTTTAAAAAGTCTGTTTTATATCACGTTTCTTTAAGACCCCCTCCCGATATGCCCAGTCTGCTGTGATTGGCCGAACGCGTTGTTCACGTGTGGGCAAATACCCGCCCTCAAAAAGTTGTAAACATTGCGGGTCACCGGGAGGCGGGGCCAATCCACTTCAGCCCCGCCCACTGCACGCTGACGTCACAGCGTTACGAAAGTAAAGTTTGGGCACGAACCAGCTGTGCACTTATTGAGGGGCGCTCTCGGTGGGAACGCACCCCCTGCCTCGGACTTAGAATTTTCTGGCTGAGCATACGTAATACATGTATACACGTTTAACAGTCTAAGGCAAAGTTCGAAAAGCATGATATCACCCCTTTAATGTTCACCCTGCAGGCTGCAGACCCAGGGGTTCAACTCCTCATGGCTAATGGTGTGTTCCAGATACCATGTACACCACCCGCATGAGTTGCAAAGCGGGACATCGCCCACCTCTCCAGCGGCCTTTCCCCGAGGCACGCCGCTTTTCGGTCGTAATATCTCGTCGGGATTCTGAGAGTCCAACGAGTTCAGTGAGGCCGACCGTACGACTCGACCAACAAAGATGGCTGTGCCCGTAATGAGATGCATTTTCTTTATTTGTACCACGTTGGACATTTTAATGTCGATTTTAAATGCTCCTACACCCGATGACATTGCTGCTTTAATCCGGTCCCCAATCTGTGCATTGCACGGTATAGCTGTGCGTGCAATACAATGTCAAGTTGTGTAGTTTGTTTTCGAGCTGGTTTGCTAAAGAGGCTAATGTAGCTAACAATAACCCTATGTCCACATAGACAAACGGGAACGCTACAAGTAAAAAAATACGTCACAAGAGCAGCTAGTAAGGGCGGTATACGAGGCATCTGGAACGCACCATAATAAGTCCGCCTCGGCCATCGGTGGACACGCTCACAAATATTAGACCCTTTAATACTGTGTGTGTGCGTGGATCCATCTTGGACACCACACCACACCACACCACGGCCCGTGGGCCGATTCACAGTTCAATGTTCAATTCACACGACGGCGCAGACACCCAGAGCGACAGAGATATGAACGAACATGATGTGGACCACAGCTGAGCGACAGAGATATGCACAGCACGATGAGACCCAGCACGATGAGACCCGACACGATGAGACCCAGCACGATGAGACCCGACACGATGAGACCCAGCACGATGAGACCCAGCACGACGTGGATCACAGCTGCGTTACCGAGGAGCTCCGTCGGGTTCGCAGAAAAACGACCAACAAAAGCTCGACCCGCACATGCGCAGATGAGCCCCCCCAGCATGGCGACACCAGAAGCATAAAGAGAGCAGAATGTAGTCCGGCTGCAGGGAGAGAGACAGCCGCAGGGAGAGAGACAGCCGCAGGGAGAGAGACCGAAAGGGGCCGCATGTCCCCTGGTCTGACCTCTGACCCCTCAGAGCTCGGTCCCCTCGGGCATCGAGGTGTCCCTTATGTCGAGGTGGTCCCCGCGGCCTTGAGAGCTTCTATAAAGACCCCTCGGCTGGACGTACCTGGACTCGTCCGAGATGTTTCTGACGAACAGGGAGCTGTTGGGTGGTCGGAGGTACCGCGCCATGTTTCTGAAGGCTCTGCAGGCGGAGCAGCGACTGGTTAATGGAGTCCGGTTCCACGTTAAGGAGCCTTCGTGCTACAAGGGCCAGAGGAACGCTGAATGCACTGCGCATGCGCTTTTCAGGCTTTAGGGGCCCCGCCCACTTACCCCATAACGTCAACATACTCCTTCAGTAAACACAGTTTATGTACCGATGTTCATACATATTCAATCCTATTTATATGTATGTATAAAGATGTATGTTTTATATGAACATATATTTAATAATCTATTTTGATGAAGATCATTTGAGTCTCCCCTTTATTCGTTAGAATTGTCCGTAGAATACGTCGATGGCCAATCTATCAGCGAGTATTATTATTATGATTTATAATTATAGCATATAACACATGAGAAGGATATCCTTGAAATCCATTGAGTTCCCTAATGTTTGGTTTTAAAAGGACAATCTGTGTGACCGGGGATCGCTGTCGTCTGCGTCATATATTAGTCCCGACCAATCATGGCCTAGAGGCGGGATCTGGAGCGAGTACGACCCCGTCACTCACTGGTCCATTGTAGTGTCTGTCAAGGTATCAATCAATACCGTCAGAGCTAATTAGATTAGAGATTATCTCTCTTAAAGGCTCTTAACACCGTGTAGTGTTAGATATAGATATATACCATCTCTGAAAGCTTGATCCACTCATGAGTTGGCTAAAGTAGACCATCACCGTAACACACGCCTCTCTCTCCAACCCCTGCTTTTCTGTGTTTGGCCCAGATTTGTTTCCGTTACTCCCCAGAAGTACTGCTCCACAACGGGACGCGGAATCCGAGGTTTCCCAAAATCTAATCCGGACACTTTGTCCTAAATGCCATCAGTTCCCCGTATTGTGGTTTGCGTTTTGCGCCCCCCCCCCTGGCGGACACTGACATGTACTGCACATGGCCTTTATTACTGGCGTTAGGAGACAGAATGACCCCCACACGTTTTGGCAGGCAATGGCTTTTATTTACATAGCTGAGTTCACATCTTCTTGCTCTTCCGGACCAGGGTGGTGGAGCCCATAGTCAGAGTCTGGGGGGGAACAGGAGAGACCACCATTCATATTGGGACACATGATATCAGACACCCTCCTGAAGTTCACATACCTTAATTAGTGATAGCAGAAGTGTGTTATTCATAGCAGTGGTCAGCTGTCCAGAATTAATACAATGCCCTAGTGGACCAACCACAATCGAGTATGCAACAAAGAGGAATGTTTGTGTGTGCACGTGCGTTTGTGTGTGGCTGCAAGTTTGTGTATGTTTGTGCATGTTCATGTGTGTGTGTGTGTGTGTGTGTGTGTGTGTGTGTGTGTGTGTGTGTGTGTGTGTGTGTGTGTGTGTATGTGTGTGTGTGTGTGTGTGTGTGTTTGTGTGTCTGTGTGTGTGCATGCTTGTATGTTCATGTGTGTATGTGTTTGCGTGTGTGTGTTTGCCTGTGTGCATGTGTGTTTGCGTGGGTGCGTGTGTGTGTGTTTGCACGTGTGTGTTGTTCTGGTGGATCACCTCGATCATCTCCCCGCCCTTCAGCTCTTGCACGTGGCAGAACTTTCCGGTGTTGCAGACCATCTTGCCCTGCTCCATGGTGACCGTGCACTAGGAGACACACCATGACTCATCATTAGTGTTCCTTCAACATGATGCATCAAAGGCTCCCGTAAAGGTACGTATCACATTGTACACATGAAGCGACACACATCAGAGGTCAGAGATACCTCATCATCTACTACATCAGGTCAGAGATACCTCATCATCTACTACATCAGGTCAGAGATACCTCATCATCTACTACATCAGAGGTCAGAGATACCTCATCATCTACTACATCAGGTCAGAGATACCTCATCATCTACTACATCAGGTCAGAGATACCTCATCATCTACTACATCAGGTCAGAGATACCTCATCATCTACTACATCAGGTCAGAGATACCCCATCATCTACTACATCAGAGGTCAGAGATACCCCATCATCTACTACATCAGGTCAGAGATACCTCATCATCTACTACATCAGGTCAGAGATACCTCATCATCTACTACATCAGGTCAGAGATACCTCATCATCTACTACATCAGGTCAGAGATACCTCATCATCTACTACATCAGGTCAGAGATACCTCATCATCTACTACATCAGGTCAGAGATACCTCATCATCTACTACATCAGGTCAGAGATACCTCATCATCTACTACATCAGGTCAGAGATACCTCATCATCTACTACATCAGGTCAGAGATACCTCATCATCTTCTATATTTCCCTCATTCTAGAAGTCTTTCTCATTGATCTGTCCTGTTGGCTACCTTGATCTTCTTGCCGTCCATGGTGGTGATTTCCGCCTCCTTGCCGATGGTGAAGGAGTTGGTGATGGACTTCCCGGGGGTCTTGGAGGTAATGACGAAGTCGTTCCCACTCTGCTGGATCTCAGTCACCGGCTTGATGTCCTTGGCGATCTTGATGATGTCGTCGGTCAGACCTGGTGGAGGCGGGCCGGTGAGAACGTACTGAGAACCGACCCGAAGCACCTCAAGATGAGAGGAACTGATCCACATAGACCAAGCACCCTTTCATTGAGTCCCAGTAACAGAACGGAACCTATTCGTTGTGTCAGTAGAACGGCAACGGCCAGTAGGACGATTTGATGGAATACGTTCCGTTCTGTGACTGGTACAAAATGATAGACAGAAGAGGCAGAAGAGATCTTTAGTCTCAGAGCTGATCTACGATCATCTCAAACATTGAAACGACAGAATGAAGGCGGGCTCCACGAGGAGGAGGAGGAGGAGGAGGAGGAGGAGAGGAGGAGAGAGAGGAGGGAGAGGAGGAGGAGGAGAGGAGGGAGAGGAGGAGGAGGAGGAGGAAGAGAGGAGGAGAGGAGGAGGAGGAGGAGGAGGAGGAGGAGGAGAAGGAGGAGGAGAGAGGAGGAGAGGAGGAGGACGAGGAGGAGGAGGAGGAGGAGAGGAGGGAGAGGAGGAGGAGGAAGAGAGGAGAAGGAGGAGAGGAGGAGGAGAGGAGGAGGAGGAGAGGAGAGGAGGAGAGGAGGAGGACAGGAGGAGGAGGAGGAGGAAGAGAGGAGGAGGAGGAGAGGAGGATCAGAGGGTCTCACCCATGGCCCTGAGGAACTCCTCGTAGTTCTCCTGGGCGTACACCTGCCATGCTCCGCTGAAGGCCATGTCCGTGGGGTTCCTCTTCACCGGGAGACGGGGACGACTGGGGGAAGATCAGCACAAAGTGGAGGGCCCCTTCGAGAGGGAGAGCTTCATATAGTGGGGGTCGGGGGCCCGGGTTAATGAGCAGCCGGCCCCTGGAGAGGGCCCGATGTTTGAACAACCGCAAGTTCACTGGAGGAGGCGGGGTGGCAGGTTGGGTTCCCGCCGAGCCAAGGGGCAGCTGGGTCCAGTGTGGCCCTGGAGGCCCCTGGAGGCCCCTGGAGGCCCCTGGGGTTATCAGTAGTTATGTGTAGGTTAGGTTAGTGGACCACGGGCTGGTTAGTGGAGATGGGAGAATGCTTCTGATTCTGTGGATGAGTGTGTGTGTGTGTGTGTGTGTGTGTGTGTGTGTGTGTGTGTGTGTGTGTGTGTGTGTGTGTGTGTGTGTGTGTGTGTGTGTGTGTGTGTGTGTGTGTGTGTGTGTGTGTGAATGGGTGAGTGCTTCAGATTGTGTGTGTGTGTGTGTGTGAATAATAATAATAATAATAATAATAATAATAATAATAAATGAAATTTATATAGCGCTTAATATAATACTCTAAGATGCTTTACATAGTGCCCTATCTAAACTATGTAACAGACATATATTAAGACAGACTAGGATTAAAGGAAAACAGGTTAAACATGAAGAATAAGGAGTTAGGTGGGGAAGGCTTGTCTAATAAGGTATGAAGAAGAGAGGGTTGGAGACACGGGGTCGAATGGGCGAATGCTTCAGATTGTGTGTGTGTGTGTGTGTGTGTGTGTGTGTGTGGTGGTGTGTGTGTGTGTGGTGTGTGTGTGTGGTGTGTTGGTGTGTGTGTGTGAAAGCACGCATCAGGCAGTGATGTCATCTGAGATGAATCCTGTGAACTTCAGGTGAGTCTGTGATTGGTCGCTGGGGAAGCCGTGGTCCTCGCCTCTTTATCTCTGGGGGCGGGGGGGGCAGCAGGCGCCCGTGAGGTGCAATCGGCCCGGTGGGGGGCGGACACGCAGAAACACTCTCTGCTATTGACTGAAATTCGAGTGGAGCCGGAGGAACGCGGCGGAGCCTCTAACACACACACCCACCACCACACCACCACACCAACCACACACACCACCACACCACCACCACACCACAACCACACACCACCAACACCACACACCCCCACACCACACCACCACCACACCCGACACCACCACCACCACACACACCACCCCACACCACCACACCACCACCACACCACCACCACTCACACACACCACCACCACACCACCACACCACCACCACCACCACACCACACCACACCACACTACATCACCACAACCACACCACACCGACCCACACCACACCACACCACCACCACACCACACCACCACAACCCCACCACACCACACCACACCACACCACCACCACACCACACCACCACACCCACCACACCACCACACACACACCACCACACCACACCACCACCACACCACACCACCACACCACACCACAACCACCACCACACCACACCACCACACCACACCACCACACCACACACCACCACACCACACCACCACACCACACCACCACCACCACACCACCACACCACACCACCACCACCACACCAGACCAGACCACACCACACCACACCAGACCACACCACCACCACCACACCAGACCAGACCACACCACCACACAGCCAACCACACACCAGACCACACACACCACAACCACACGCAACACCCACCACATCCACCACACCACACCACCACACCACACCACGACCACACCACCACACCCCACCACCACCACACCACCCACCACACCACCACCACACCCACACCACCCACACCACCACACCACCACACACACACACACCACCAACCACACCACACCACACCACACCACAACCACACCACACACACACCCACACCAACACCACCACACCACACCACCACAACCCCAACCACACCACCACCACACCACTCCACCACCACAACCACACCAACCACACCACACCACACCACAACCACCCACCACCACCACCACCACCACCACCACCCCCCACCACACCCACACACCACACCCCACCACCACCACCCCCACCCCCCCACACACACACACACCACCACCACCACCACACCACACCACCACCACCACACCACACCACCACACCACACCACACACCCACACCCCACCACCACCACCACCACACCACACCACACCACTACACCACACCACACCACCACCACACCACCACCACCACACCACCCCACCACACCCACCACCCAGACCACACCACACCCGACCACACACACCACACCCACACACCACTCCACACCACCACCACCACCACTCACACCAACCACCCCACCACCACCACACACACCACCACCACACCACACCACCACACCACCACCACCACACCACCACCACACCACCACCACAACACCACCACCACCACACCACCACACACACCACCACAACACCACCACACCACAACCACACCCACCACCACACACACCACCACCACACACCACCACCACACCACACCACCACCACACCACCACCACACCACCACCACACCACCACCACACCACCACACCACACCACACCACCACACCACCACCACCACACCACCACACACCACCACCACCACCACCACCACCACACCACACCACCACCACCACCACCACACCACCACCACACCACACCACACCACCACACACCACCACACCACACCACCCACACCACACCACCACCACCACCACCACCACCACCACACCACCCACCATCACACACCCCACCACACCACACCAACACCACACCACCCACACACTACCACCACCACACCACCAACCACCAACACCCACACCACCCACCACCACCACATCACTACCACACCACACCACCACCACCAGCACCACCATACCACCACCACACCACCACCACACCACCACCACACCACACCACACCACACCACCACCACACCACCACCACCACACCACCACACCACCACACCACCACACCACCACACCACACCCACCACCACACCACCACCACACCACACCCACACCAACCACACCAGCACCACCACCACTCCACCACCACTACAACCACCACACCACACCACACCACCATCACCACACACACCACACCACACACCACACCACCAACCACACAACACAAACCACACCACACCACCCACCACCAACACCACACCACCACACCACCACCACCACACCACCACATCACATCACCACACCACCACACCACATCACACACTATCACCACACACCACACCACACACCACACCAACACTCACACACAAACCACCAACCACCCACCACACCACACACGACCACACAACCACCACACACCACACCACCTACACCACCACCACCACACCACCACACCACCACACCACACCACACCACCACCACAACATCCACCCACACCACCACCACCACAACCCACCCACACACCACACCACCACCACACATCACACCACCACCACACACCACACACCCCAATCCACACCACACCTACCACGACCACACCACCACACCACACACACCACAACCACCGACACCCACACCACAACCACCACCACCACCCACACTCACACCCCACACCACACACCACCCACCACCACACACACCACCACCACCACCTATCACCACACCACACACCACCACCACAACCACACCCTACCACCACTACCACACCACACCCACACCACACCCTACACCTACCCACAGCACACCACCACACCACACCCACACCACACACACCACCACACCACACCGACGTATCAACACACCACCACAGCCACCACCACCCTACAACCACCACACCACACCACCACACCCACCACCACACCACACCAACACCACACACCCCCCACCACACACACCACACACACACACCACACCACACCACCACACCACACACCACACACACCACACCACACCACACCACCACACCACACCACACCACACCACCACACCAAACACGACCACACCAGGACCACCACACACACCAACACCACACACCTTCCACACACACCACCACCACACCACACACCACCAACCACACACAACACCACACCACCACACACCACCTACACACACCACACCACACCACCCACACCACACACACCACCACACCACAACCAATACCACCACCACCACCACACCACCACACCACGCACCACTACATCTAACACACACCACCACCCACCACACCACACACCACACCACACCACACACCACCACCACACCACCACACTACACATCCACACTACCACACCACAACCACCCACACCATCAACCACACCACCACGACCACCCCACTCACTACCACACCACACCACCACCCAGCACCACACATACCACCACCACAGCCACCCTACCACCACACACACCAGCACACCAGACCACCACCACACCACCACACCACACACCACACCACCACACCACCACACCACCACCCACACCTGTTTAGGGTACGGAAGTGGGACCCAATCGCAGACCAGCAGAGACCGAAGGTAAACGGAACGGGTTGATATGGAAGGTAGAAAGCGTCAGACAGGCGCGAGATCCGGAACCAGGGTGTGCCGTCAGAACAGGCGAGAGTCGGGAACCAGGAGGGACGTCAGAAACAGGCGGGATCAGAACCAGGGGAGCGTTTCAGAACAGGGGGGAATCAGGAACCGGGAGGGGAGTCCGACAGCAGGGTTCGGATAGACGGGCAAGCAGGCGAAAGCAGACGGGTAGTCAGCAGCAGGAGTGTTTTTTTTCTTTTTTTTTTTCCGGCGACGGGGGTCTAAGAAGGAAGGAGGTGTTTACCACAGGGACAGACTGTAGGAAAGCTCGAGAATACTAGTTGGACCCGAATACTGAACTGTGGCGAGGGGATAACGACGAACTGGCGCCGACTGGCAGGAATTGCTCTCGACTGAAGAAGGAACTGGTGGATAGCTGACAGCACCAGCAGGTGTGGAAGGGAGAACCACCCGACGCCAAGTGGCATAGGTGGAGCGTAGTCGGACCGCGGTAAGAGCGACGCTGCTGACAGTACCCCCCCTTTACGACGCCCCGGCGGGACGAGCGAGGAGCGAAGCGACGCGAGGAGAAGGGAGATTGATCTCGGTGGAGAGTGCCGGACAGCGAGCTCCGGACTATTCCTCGGAACCCACGAGCGTCCGTCAGGGACCGTACCCCTCCCAGTCGACGATGGGCTTTTAGATGCCCCCGCCGCACAGGCGGCCGAACGCTCAGAGCGACCGGACCAAGTCCCACGCGGATGGTTGTCTAACCCGGCGGTGGAGGTGACGAGGAGGAGGAGAGGAGGAGCGAGAGACGACGGGACAACGGGCTGGAGAGACGGGCTTGACCTGGGACACATGGAAGGTGGGTGTTACGGGGATGGGGGGAAGCCGGGACGAACGGAAGGGCGTTGAGGCTCGGGATCTCAAAAGTCATGAACCGGGGGCGATTTTTAGGAGAATTCCCTTCAAGGCGAATAATCCTGTCGCCCGAAGCGCCCAAACCTCTTCGGCCGGCGAGTACAGGGTGCAGGTAGGCAGGCGCCTATTGGCCTGTAGTTGGCGGTAAGATGCGCGACCAGCGCAGCGCGTGTACAGCTTCCAATATCGCGGAAACCTGCGCATTGTGGCTGACGACAGGGACTAAATCCTTCCTCTAGCTGTGGTGAACCAGGGCTGGTGAAACCAAGCGAGCCGTGAACGGGATAAACCGGAGACGCGTTGACCAGACGATGTTGTGGCGTATTGACCCAGGGAGCTGAGACGTTCCAGGATGAGGGGTTAGCGCTGAGAGAATACGGCGGAGAGCTGCCATCCATACTCCTGTTGACCGCTCTGCTGTCCGTTGGCGGGGGGGGTGGATCCGGAGAAGTCTGGTTGCCCTGCGCTCAGCGCACAAAACGCGCGCCACACCTGCAAGAGCGTGAACTGAAGGACCCCTGTCCGGAGACGCATGCACACGGTCAATGCCGTGACAGCAGAAAAACGTGCTGGACAGCGAGGTCCGCGGGCTCTCCTTTGAAGAGGGGAGCTTGGGAGCGCGTATGAGCGTGCCGCCCTCTGGAGAACGCGGGTCTATACCGGTTGAGGATGGTGGGTTTACCCCGGCGTGGCAGACCGGTGACGAGTCCAGGGCCGTGTAGACCCGTCACTAGGAAATGGGTAGAGGTCCGCAGACCGGAGCCTCGGGGGTAACGAAGTAGACTATATTCCGAGCGCATGCGCTGCTGCGGATGACGCCAGCGGCACTCCGCATCATGGACAACCCCAACAAACGACTCGGCGCATGAAGTCCAGTGTGCGGGTATTCCTGGGTGACATGGTAGCTGGAGGAGTGAGCCAGAGCACAGACCCTGGCCTACGGCTCTGGACACGGAAGACAAGCGATCGGAGGACCCAAGGTACCGGAAGGTCTGCTGCTGCACTTCTTGCCCGGCGGCACCGCGGACTCAATCTCCTAGTAAGCAGTAGTCGATCACGCAACGGGGGGCAGCAATGTTCTCGGGGTCGGAACGCGATCCTCGGGGGGATGCAGGCGGGAAGGCATCGAGCTTCCCATCTGGGACCGGGACGGTAGGTGAGGAAAAATTAAGATCGCCCAGAAAACAGAAACAGGACCCACCCTGCGGCCTGCGCGGGGAATTACAGAGTCTCTTGCCGAGCGCGAGTGTACGCCAAATTACCGGTGAGTCGGCGTCCAAACAATACAGAGGGCTGTCTGCTGCCGTCCCAGCCAATGCCACGCCACTCCTCCAAGCGAGGTTGCTCGGCCAAGAGTCGCGTGCTTCCCGACCTCATAGTTCTTTACTGACGCAAGACAGCCGCGGAGAAGAATGGCGCAGGGTGGAGTATGTGGTCAGAAGAGACGCTGGGGAGAGTACCCGCCACTCCTGGTGTCCAGAGCGCCGGCCTCCACACGACACTGAAGGCCGGGATCTCAAGGCGCACCGGATGGGTGCAGAAACGAAGCGGAGCTTGAGGCTCCATATTGCGGTCTCAGCGTGGTCCGGGTTATGTAGGCATAACCAAGGAGAAACGGGGGGGATCGGTCTAAATCGGGGTAAGGCCGGTGATGTGACCACGCGACTTGACTATAGCCTCGCTATACAACCGACGAATTAAAAGTTACGAATCCCAGAAGCCTCTGCATCTCTTGCAGGGTTGGCGAGGGCGAGGGCCACTCGCCACCGCAGAGACCTTGGAGGTTCCATATAACTGATCTGAACACTGACGATTATATTATCCCAGGCAAGGAACGGATGGCACTGGAAGACGCCTTCTCCGCCCTTGACAATTAGACGGTTCATCGAGCAGTCGCTGCTAAGGACCTGCGGACGTGGACCGGGTGCTCCTCCACAGCATCGAGAAGATCAAGAGTGCTGTCTATGTACACGAAAACACGGACGGTTCAGCAGTACCGGAGACATCGTTTGGTACTAGGACTGAAAAAACAGCGGGAGCGCTTGGAAAGACCGAAGGCGAATGACCAAGGTTTCAAAGACCACAAGAGAGTGTGAACGCATGTCTTTCCATTTCATCTCCCTCATCGGATGCGAACCCAAATGTAAGCGTTGCCGAAGATCTAGTTTTAGTGAGACCATGGCTCCGACTGTGAGGGACGAGAGCGAACTAATGCAGGGCAAAGGATATTGTTCTTCACCGTTAATGTTATTCAACCCAAGTAGCGCCGCGGACCGAGGTGGCATCCTGTCTTCCCCACAAAGAAGCAACCATGCGCATCCAACGGTGAAGCAGGAATGGCCGCGCGCATGATCCCAGCAGAAAGACGATTCCCAACTGTCATTTACTCATCGAACTCCGAACTCGCGCCGAGAGAGGTTGACAACACGGACCTTCCTAGGGGCGGGACCCGGAAGCGAAGCAGATGGAGCAGATCCATCAGGGCCGGTGAGCGGGGCAGAGGACAAGCTGGATTTGCTCAACACCTCCCCGAGGTCATGGATATTCCTCCGAACCCGGGTAGTTAGGGGCGTGGGGGACCGGCTCAGCTCTGGATTCGCGATCGAGGCAGGACTGTCGAGCGACCGCTTGACACTGGACAGGCCAGTGGGCTCCTCCAGACATCACGGCCGACGCGTTCCCCAATCGATCGGGTTGTGAGTCTTCAGCCAGGGTAGCGCCAAAACGACCGAGCGCAGAAGGGCTGCGTCTCACATAGGAAATGACCTCGTGCGTGATCTCCCGGAAACGATTAGATCCACCGGGTATACGGTGCTCCACCCGCGTGTAGTTCCTCCGCTCTCAGTGCCTTGGTCTCGACTGGGGGAAGGCGCGGACAATCTCGTGTCGATCTCTCCATCGCAGGACACTCACCGCATCAATGAACGTATCGTCGGCCCAGAGTTCCAGGAGACATGGAGAGCGGAGGCCTGACTCCTGCCCAGAAGGACTCGCTTCAGATGGGGACGTCGACCGAGGTTACGCGTCGGCTGCAGATCCTCGCCTTACCTGGCAATGCCCATCTTTTTCCCAACGAACCGCGGACAGGCAGCAGACCGGACAGTGGCCCGAAAAGACCACAGTAGAGGCAGGAACACCGGAAGCGTATACGGCGTTCCCTCTCCCGCGGGGGAGAGATTCCGTAGCGTGTTGCATAGGGCGCGGCCCGGGGTGTCCTGCGCTAGCACAGCCGAGGTGTGAGCGACGAGAACCGAACGCGAAGGCCGAAGCAGGTGTTGCGCTGCAGCCTCGAACCCGTGCGAGGACTGGGCGTGAACCTCTCCCCGCGGGCGCGTGTCGCTCAACCCGATTGCTCGAGATCCGAATAGAGGAGGCGATCAGCATCGTCCACAGATCCAGTGGTCTCTCCGGAAAGCAAGCTGCGTACCTGATTGTCACCATCGAGACTCCAGAAGCGCTTTAGGGAACAACCCCCGCAGGGCCCTCCCCCGTTTCTCAGCCGCTTCAGCCACCCAGGTGTTGCGGAACTCCCAGCGAAGGAACGCGACGACTGCCGGGATTCCCTGACGGAGATGCTACGAGGCGCTGAGACGCCTCCTCTCTCCCCGAACGTGATGCGAATACACCATCTGCATCTCCGCGGTAAAGCGCGGATGTCTCTACGCACGACGCCGGAACACGTTCCCACACGGCCAGCTAAGCCACACGATGCTCCTCGCCTCGCCGGGTACACCGATGAGGTACGGCATCCGCTGACCCGTCGCGTGGGTAGGTTCAGAGGCAGTGTAGTTCGAAAGACCAACGAACACTGGAGAAGGAAGACCGGCAGCACCCGCAGTCCCCTCACTGCGGTTCTGGGCGCAGGACCACATGTACGGCTTCCCGGCACAGAAGCCGATAGACCCAGGCAACGCCGACGGATGGATCGCGCGCGAGACGTGCGCGCCTCAGTGACTGTTAGCCCGCATCTCCACGAAGGTTGGAGGTTAAACTCTCTTCGCAGATTTTCATCGTGCTGACCACGGAGAGTTCCTTGACTAGAGGATCCTTCTCTGGCCGGATGTTGACTCTGCTATCCGCTGGGTCATGTTTAGGCCTCAGTTCCGTTACCTGCT
>OLKM01004922.1:0-19311 GCA_900291075.1 Melanogrammus aeglefinus | reverse complement strand
AAACAGACGATGAAAACAGACAACAGTTGGTTGATATCAGAACTCTACTAACAACTGCATAATCTAATCCCGGAAATATAATCTCAGTCGTCGCTCTGTCCCGTCTGCTGCCGTCTCTTGGCTGGCCTTCTTACGGTCTGTCTTCGCTGCTGTCTGTCCTGTCTGTGGTGTGTGTCCCGGTTCCTCATCAGACACACCACGAAGAGGGCGTAAGTACCAATGCATTCCAGCCAAAGCAGCAATCACACAGGAGCTGATTCAAGCGTGTCGTAGTCCACCACGCCACAACTTGACTTACCAACTCCGCTATTAACACACATTCAGAGTCTGTCCGGAGCGTTGAAGTCCAGGAACAGATCGGCCGATAGTCCCGCTGAGTTTCAGACAGTTAGGTTCACCTCCCGTGATGCGTTGTGTCTTCCAGAGGCCTGAGCGAGAAATCGCACACACAGCTTTTCTATACCCATGAGCGTGAAGGAACTCTGAGATGCTCTCATCAATACCCACAAGGCTAGCACGGTCATAGAGATGGAGGGCGAGGAGGTGGATGTGAAAGACAGAGGACACGAGGAGGGCGAGCGACGCACATAGAGGAATGGTGACATGCACACAGCTGCCTGAGGAGATGAACCAGGAGGAACTGCCGACAAATTGGGGGAAGTGAAATATCTATGCTGAAAACCAAAACACATATTGATGAGCCGTAGGAAATTATAATTTCTCAGATCAAATACAATAATTGTGAGATTTATTACCATTTGCAAACTTCAATGTGGAGACAATCTTTCCTCTTTGGGTAAATGGTTTTGATCCAGTATGTAGGTTGTTGTGGTGTATCAGGTTTAAATGGTTTGATCCAGATATGTAGGTTAATGGTGGGGGATCTCAGGTTAAGAATGTTAAACATCATCATTACCAGCACCAAATCCCCCGACCACATTCAAGATTCAAGATCATTTATTGTCCATTTCAGACATATACACAGTATCCGGTGAGATGAAATAGCGCGTCCCAAGAACATAAGGTGCAACATAGAGCGACAATAATAACAACAACAACAACAACATGCTACATATAACCAGTTAAGTGACAGTGTGGAATTTGTAGTGCAGGAATATAAATATAAATATGACTATGTGTCTGAGTAGTGCGGGAATATAAATATGAATATAATAAAATAAATATGAATATAAAACAATAGTGCAATAGTGCATAAACCAAGGACAACAGAGATGATCAGATCAGTCCCTTAACGTGCGTTCACACCAAACGCGAAATTTGTCGCCCGTTCGCGTTGTCGCCGAAGTTTTGTCGCGCCACATCATAATCTGTCGCTGTGCAAGTTTTGTCGAATTTGTCGCGCCACCGGTACGCCCGATCTCGTCTTGATCTCGGAAGCTAAGCAGGGTCGGGCCTGGTTAGGTACTTGGATGGGAGACCGCCTAGGAAAACCAGGTGCTGTATGCTATGAGTGCTCTGCGTCTGCGAGATACCGTCCCCAGCTATGGGTAAATAGTGGGTAGATGGCACCCAGCCTTGAAAGGCAACCCATCTAGGAGAAGGCTACTTCAAACAATAAACCAAAGATGTTGCTCGCGTCTCTTCCGATCCTCACAAGGGAAACGAACAAAGGGCGGATAAGGCTATAATGACTGAAACGGCCGGAGTAGGATAGTGAGGAGTTGCGCCCCACAGTCCTTAATTAGCATTAAGTCTACGGAGAAACCAGCTGGAGACAACGTTGGACGACTCGTCTGAGGACGACATAGATAGAGAGAGAGAGAGCGCCACAACTTGACTCCAGGTCCTCCATTTCACAACCATGTCCGACATTGCATGTCTTTACCTTTTTAAAGACAAGCATTTAAAGACAAAAGCATTTAAAGACAAGCATTGCATGTCTTTAGCTTGAGCGGGAAGTGAACGCTACGTCACTCAATGAAGTGAACGCTGATTGGCTGTAATCACGCGTCATCACGCGAAATTCGCGTCAAAGTTGAAAAATTTGAACTCGAGCGAATCTGTCACGCAACAAATCCACGTGAACGCGCTCGCCAGAAGGCGGCGAAAGTGTGGCGCGACAAATCAACATTTGTCGCCAGTTTTCTCTCGCGAAAATTTCGCCCGATACGCGTCTCTACGTTCACTTTGTATGGGATCTTGTCGCCCCGTCGCGTTTGGTGTGAACGCACGGTTAGAGTTGAGGAGTCGGATGGCCTGGGGGAAGAAGCTGTACTGTATGCTAGTAATGCTAGTTGCGTTGCGGATGCAGCGAGTGGCGTAAATGTCTGAGATGGAGGAGAGAGAGACACTGATGATCTTCTCAGCTGTCCTCATTACTCGCTGCAGGTTCAGGGTGGGAGTGAGTGGTGTAAAAGTCTGAGATGGAGGGGAGAGAGACTACCTGGGTCTCCTCACTGTTCTTACCCCCTCCTACCTGGGTATCCTCACTAGGGGTGTGAAAAAATGTAAACGGTTACACGACCCCTTTTTTTTCGTGTACACGTTCTCTTATTAATTAATGAATTCATGTGGACCACAGTCGCGCTATAGGGGGATTATTTGTTCATCAACACGGCCGATGTGCGAGCAGAATGATCGCAAAAAGAACATTTGTTTGACCGGTTGCCATGGTTATCTCTGTGTGGTTCATTTCCAGTGGCGGTGTTAATTAGGATGTTATCAGCTTACTGTTACATTAAACTGTAATCAGAAAACGTGCTTATATGCTATAGACCCTATAGAATCTCTGGTATAAAGGCTGGGACGAATTTCTAATTCTAAATATGTACACTTTATGTTGAAAGTATAGAAGACCATCGCGATTCCCATTGAAACAATGGCGTGGTGATTTTTTTTTTTTTTAAGGTTTCGGTTTTCAGATTTTTCCTAAACGGTTAGGATTTACTAACCAGTTACATGTGTAAACGTGTACCCGTGCATACCCCTAATCCTCACTGCTGTTCTTACCCCCTCCTACTTGGGTCTCATGTCTTGTTTTTGAGCATTGCTGTTGGCGATGCAGCTCTCGCTGTTTTGGATGTTTGTTGTTTTATGAATTGTAAGGCGACCTTGGGTGTCATGAAAGGCGCCTTGAAATAAAATGTCATTCAATGTAATTATTTTTTTTATTATTAATAATATTAAACATAAACTGCAGATCAACAGCAGAATAGCTTTGTGGAAGAGATGCAACACTATCTTGTTATATCAGCGTGTCATTTTACACCAATTCACTATCATTATTATTATCAAAAGACCAATCATATTGCTGTGGAAAAAACGAAAAGTCCTGAACATTTTGATTCTGCAACATGCAGTCTTTGTCACGATCAGCTTCTCCAACCACAAGTTATGAAGCCACATTAACATTAATCATTATACTGCAGACCAACAGCAGAACAACTCAGTGGAAGTGATGAAACCCCATCTGATTCACTATCATTATTACTATCATTAGACCAATCAGATTGCTGTGCAAATAATAGTCCTTAACATTTTGAATCTGTAACATGCAGGCCTTCACAACCAGCTTTTCTGACAACAAGTAATGAAGCCACTAAATATCATGAAGTTGATAATTTAACAGGAAATGTTGACCTGGTTCCACTGATCACCATCCACTAACTGATGTCATATGTTGTTTTCTCATTTAGGATCTGATGCTGTCAAGTGCCAACATAAAATGAAGTCTCATTTGAAGAAGAAGTTCAGGTGTGTGTTTGAGGGAATCGCTAAAGCAGGACAGCAAACAGATCTGAACGACTTCTACACAGAGATCTTCATCACAGAGAGAGGCAGTGGAGAGGTCAACAAGGAACATGAGGTCAGACTGATTGAAACCGCTTCCAGGAAACCAGCCAAGGAAGAAACACCAATCAGATGTGAAGACATCTTTAAACCCTTACCTGGACATGATCAACCAATAAGAACAATGATGACAACTGGAGTGGCCGGCATTGGTAAAACCGTCTTAACACACAAGTTCACTCTGGACTGGGCTGAAGGCAAAACCAACCAGGACATACACTTCACATTTCTCCTCACTTTCAGAGAGCTGAATTTACTGAAAGGGAAAGAGTTTAGCTTGGTGGAACTTCTTCATCACCTTCTTTATTGAGACCAAAGAAGCAGGAATCTGCAGATTCGACCGGTTCCAAGTTGTCTTCATCTTGGATGGTCTGGATGAGTGTCGACTTCCTCTGGACTTCCAGAGAAACCTGATCTGGACTGATGTCACAAAGTCCACCTCGGTGGACGTGCTGCTGACAAACCTCATCAGGGGCGCCCTGCTTCACCTCTGCTCGCATTTGGATAACCACACGCCCTGCGGCAGCAAATCAGATACCTGCTGAGTGTGTTGACATGGTAACAGAGGTGAGGGGGTTCACCGACCAACAGAAGGACGAGTACTTCAGGAAGAGATTCAGAGAGGAGATGCTGGCCAGCACAATCATCTCCCACGTCAAGAAATCACAAAGCCTCCACATCATGTGTCACATTCCAGTCTTCTGTTGGATCACTGCTTCAGTTCTGGAGAACATCTTCAAAAAATCCCTGTTCGAAGAGATGCCCAAGACTGTGACTCAGATGTACAGCCACTTCCTGAGGCTTCAGTCCATACAGGGGGACAGGAAATACCATGGGAGGGCTGAAACAGATACAGACTGGAGTTCAGACAGCAGGGAGATCATTGTTTCTCTGGGAAAACTTGCTTTTAACCAGCTGGAGAAAGGCAACCTGATCTTCTACGAGGCAGATATGGCAGAGTGTGACATCAATATCAGAGCAGCCTCAGTGTACTCAGGAGTGTTCACCCAGATCTTTAAAGAGGAGTGTGGGCTGTACCAGGACAAGGTGTTCTGCTTTGTCCATCTGAGCATCCAGGAGTTTCTGGCTGCCCTTTATGTCTTTCTGTCCTTCATCAATACTGGTGTCAATCTGCTCTCAACCTCCAGGAAAGACAAACACCTCCTCTACCAGAGTGCTGTGGACAAGGCTTTACAGAGTGAGAACGGACACCTGGACTTGTTCCTCCGCTTCCTCCTGGGCCTCTCTCTGGAGACAAATCAGATTGTCCTACGAGGTCTGCTGGGACAGAAAAAAAGATCACTGACCACTCAGATTAAAACAGGTCTGCTGCGACGGACGGGAAGTAGGTCACAGACCAATGAGGGAACAGTGTCTTACATCAAGGAGAAGATAGAAGGAGATCTATCTCCAGAGAGAAGCATCAATCTGTTCCACTGTCTGAATGAGCTGAACGACTGTTCTCTAGTGAAGGAGATTCAACAGTACCTGACATCAGGAAGTCTCTCCGGAGAATCTCTCTCCCCTGCTCAGTGGTCAGCTCTGGTCTTTATCTTACTGACATCAGAAGAGGAGCTGGACGTGTTTGACCTGAAAAAATACTCAGCTTCAGAAGATGGTCTTCTCAGGCTGCTGCCAGTGGTCAAAGCCTCCAAAACATCTCTGTAAGTTCACTAATAACATACAATACACACTACACAATATAAATACAACTGGAATATAAGGTTAAATAATAAGAAAAAGATCTCTGTAGGTTCATAACAACATGTATTACTTTTCTACTCATAACAGAATAAACATACTAGTTATAATAATATACAAAACATCTCTGTAGGTGTCCTATCAACGTGTAATGTATTACAGTACACATAAGAGAATATTCACAAAAATAGAATATAGAAGGAGTATTCATTTAAAAAACATTTTCAATCTCAACTAAGCAACTATTTAACATTTATACATCTAATTGTTTAGTATGTTTGTTAAACTAATAACATTCCTTCATTATTTAAAGGTGCCATGACATGCTATTTTATGGATGCTTTAATATAGGTATTAGTGGGCCACTAACAGAGTATTCAAAGACGTTCCCTAAATTCAGCCGTGGTGCAGAGTTACAGCGACTCCGAGCCAGTTGCACATTGAGCTTCCCCCAAATGCGCTGTTTTGGTGTCTGTAGCTATAATGCAAATGAGGAGGAGCGAGGCGGGTCAAGGAGGAGGGTGGGGGTGTGGCCCTGAGCAGCTTGCAGCCACAGTACCATGCGCTCTGTTTACAGTGGATGCATTGCAATGGCGTGGCGCACACAGCCTTTAGCCGTGTTCTGTAAATATTCTAGAACACACGGGAATCCTGGTTCTCTATATCTAAATAATATCATACAGCCTACATAGATATCTTTATCATATAATATATATTATCACGGCCAAAAGCTGTGTCAGCCGATATTATGAATCTCAAACGACCGCGTCGGGTACTCCGACGTTCCTGGTTCTTCCACGTCCACATAATCTGAAATAGACTGAATCGCGACATGGAGGAGAAAGGGATTGTTGCAGGGCTGGGCTTAAGCTACTCCGCCTCCTGCAGCGCCGAGGCGGTGGTCCCTCGGCAGCGGGAAGCGGGGCTTAAGCGGGAGACATTCGCCGCCAACAATCCCTTTCTCCCCCATGTCGTGCTTCATGTTCTTGAGGAGTCAAAGCCAAAGTACCTTTCCCCCAATTCATTCTCAACCATGGCTGAGGTTACTCCCACTACGAGTCTCGTTGTAGTAATACCAGAGACAAGAGTCTGACGTGTTATCCACCATAACACCAAAAGCAGAACGGTTATCCAAATAACAAGGAAGTGAACAACACTTGCGTTACAGTCCTGGAGCTCCATATCTCAATAATATCATATAATACAAAGATATCTATATCATATAATACATATTATCATAGCCAAAAGCTGTGTGCGCCTCCAGACGATATTATGAATCACAAACGTCTTTGTCGGGTTCTGCGACGTCTCTGGTTCTTCCACTTCCACATCAATCTGAAGTAGACTGAACCGCGTGCTGCCTGCTGCCGGCTGCCCGCTGCTAGGTGGTGGTGCTTCGCAACAGTGGTGCCACGTAGCAACCGGTGGCATGTCGCAGTTCATGTACTTCAGGGAGTCAAAGCCAAGGCTCCTTTCCCCTGATTCCTTCTCGACCATGGCTGAGATAACCCCCACTACAGTCTTGTTGTGGAAATACAAGAGCCATCAAAGAAACAACAAGAAACACTTGCATTACAGTGTGTGTATTCACACACACACACACACACATGTGGCGCTCGCACGGTCGTGTCTCATTGGCGGGCCAAAGTCTCTGGGCAGGCCAGGCAGAGTAAGGGAAGGAGCTTACTGCTATGTGACGACATATGACACCACATTCCAAATCAGCGCACTTCAGCCTCCGTTTTTTTCAAAGGCGAGCAGAACGCCTAGTGCTCGTTTTACACCGAACGCAAGTTTTAGCCACTGGGGGACCAAAGGCAGGCTAGAGTTAGGTGGGGTTAGGCTATATGTTATTTTAATCACAGTTCCTAACCTGTTCTCTTTATTTTGTGTGAAGGCTGAAGGGCTGTGATCTGTCAGAGAGATGCTGTGAAGCTCTGGCCTCAGTTCTCAGCTCCAGCTCCTCTAGTCTGAGAGAGCTGGACCTGAGTACCAATGATCTGCAGGATTCAGGAGTGAAGCTGCTCTCTGCTGGACTGGGGAGTCCACACTGTACACTGGAAACTCTCAGGTCAGTTTTCAGTCTCATCAAACTGGGGTTGTTTAATATGTAAGTCTGGCCTGCTGATGTGAGCGTTAGTGGTTGACCTGTTAACTACTAGTATGTTATGTTTGTTATATGTTATGTAACTTTGGTCAGCTGATGTGAGGGTTTGGGGTTGACCTGTTAACGACTAGTATGTTAAGTTTGTTATATGTTATTTAACTCTGGTCAGCAGATGTGAGCTGAGGATTGTCATTAGCGTAGACTTGGGCTTGAGGCTTTAGCCGTGCTGTGATCTGAATATAATGTGCACCTCACCATAGATGAACTAATAACATGTATTGCAATACAATACACAAGATACTTAATACTGCAACAAAAAGTTATATTAATATACAAAACGATTTTCACATGCTGCAAAACAAATAGACTTCATTCATATAGCGGTTTTCTAAACATTGGCCACCCAAAGCGCTTTACAATATTGCCTCACATTCACCATTCACACACACATTCACACACCGACGGCGGAGTCAGCCATGCAAGGTGACAGCCAGCTCGTCAGGAGCAGTTAGCGTTAAGTGCCTTGCTCAAGCACACCCCAACACTCAGCTAGGAGGAGCAGGGATTGAGCCGATTTCTTCATAATGTAATAAGTTGAAGATGTAAGTTATTTTAATCACAGTTCCTAACCTGTTCTCTTTATTTTGTGTGAAGGCTGGAGGGCTGTGATCTGTCAGAGAGATGCTGTGAAGCTCTGGCCTCAGTTCTCAGCTCCAACTCCTCTAGTCTGAGAGAGCTGGACCTGAGTACCAATGATCTGCAGGATTCAGGAGTGAAGCTGCTCTCTGCTGGACTGGGGAGTCCACACTGTACACTGGAAACTCTCAGGTCAGTTTTACCCAATGGTCAAACAGATACACCACAAGGTTCAATATCAGAAGACATTTAACAGATTTACATCCATAAAAGTGTGGACGTAAAGTGAAGCAGTACGCAACTGACACCCCCAAGCACACAAATGCTGTCTTAGTTCTCGTGCTCACAAAGTGTTTTCCTGATCACTATGATATTTATTCTCCTCAAAACACAATAAACATAATATTGGAATAAACTTATAATTATAAACAAAAC
The DNA here is from genome assembly GCA_900291075.1 of Melanogrammus aeglefinus. NCBI lineage: Eukaryota > Metazoa > Chordata > Actinopteri > Gadiformes > Gadidae > Melanogrammus > Melanogrammus aeglefinus. The sequence goes on along the minus strand of OLKM01004922.1, from coordinate 10,622 downwards.
ATCGCTTTAGATGAACTAATTACATGCATTACAATTAGGGATGCACCGAGTTTTCGGCCACCGAAAATTTTCGGCCGAAAATGGCCCAAAAAGCGCGGCCAGCCCACGCTTGTCTGGATAAGCGCCAGTATGTTTGCAGTGTGGACGTTTTTCATTGTTTCTGAGAAAGACCCACGTATAATGATTTGCAAAAACTGCAATGTCTTGATTTTAATGAAGTTACTACACAGTCATAGCCATAAATGCAATGGCACTAGGGTTACCACGGTGTGGACATTTTCACACCGAGTGATACACCGGTATTACCGAGTGTAAACGGTATAAACTTTGAAACTAGGTCAACCGCCATCTTCTCCGTCAATCTCCTCTGACACTCGGTGACAGCGTCTGGCAGTGGACAATTCTCGGTGACAGCGTCTTTCTTATAACTTTCTATATATAATAGTATAATATAATTGTATATATAATATCGTGGCCGTAGCGCGGGGAGCTCCCGTAGGGATTGGGCTTCAAGGGGTTTGTTTTCCGGCGTTGCTATGGTTACCAGTCTTGCGCGTTCCAACGCAAAATTAGGTAGCCTATCTATTAGGGTGGTGTATATTTGTATATATATACATATGTGTGTGTATATATATATATTAGGGCTGTCGAACGATTAATTTTTCTAATCGCGATTAATCGCATTTTTCCCATAGTTAACTCGCGATTAATCTCTATTAAAAATATTATATATGGCGCTTTGTACATTCAACACTCCAAAGTGTTGAAAGTCCAAGCCAAAGTGTTATAATCTCTAGACAAGCAACTTTTAGACCAGACCTAGTAGGCCTACCTAAACATAACTCATGATGCATGAAACTCACACAGAATTGAAACGAATTGCATCCAGTGGACATTGCCCGTTACTTTGCTACGCCTCTGCCTGGCCATGTGCATTTGTTGACAACGAAGCCGTCAAAAAAATCAATACATGGCCATGTGCATTTATTGACAATGAAGCCGTCAAATAATCAATGGATGGAGCTGTGGATATATGTTAGACTGTGGTGACCCACAGTAGTTAATAGTTAAGACATTCACCCAGGTACCAGAGGTCTTGTACCTTTAAGAGTATACATTGTTACTTAGCAACCTGAGAGCTTATGCCGGTTCCGGGTTACATAGAATGTTGATGGTTTCTTAGCAACCAGTTGTTTTCAGTGTTTTGTTGTGGAGAGTAAACTGACTCAACTCACCTCCGCCTCCAGTCTGATCCATATTATTTACATTTCCACAAATGGTGACCCCGAGAATACGAACATGTCTAACGGCGAAGGAAGTGGACACAACACTCCGGCAGCACTGGCGCCGAGCGAGGTTAATGACACGGTTAATGTCAACGCCAACATCTACGCTGCGACCGTTAAGTTACCGGACTTCTGTCAGCACAACCCACGAGCCTGGTTTCAACATATCGAAGCCCAGTTCCAGTTGAGGGGAATAACGCAGGACGTTACAAAGTATTTCCATGTTGTGGCGGCGTTGGATGCCTCGACGACGGCCAGAGCAATGGTGCTGCTGGAAGCGCCACCGGCTACCGGTAAATACGGCACACTGAAGACATTCCTTCTGAGACTATTTGAGCTGTCTGCACTGGAGAAAGCGGACCGCCTGCTGTCCCTCAACGGCCTCGGTAACGGCAAACCGTCGGAGCTGATGGAGAGAATACTGGCGGTGTTGGGCTGGGCTCCACAAGACTGTGTATATTTGTGTAGCAACCAACTTGAAGGTGCCTTACCACCACCTACTGGACTGGAGGTCCCACACTCCAGTCCTCCAGTCCAGCAGACAGAGGACAAAATGGGCCGCGATTAAAAAAATGTAACGCGTTATTTTTTTTAATTAATCGCTTCGCGATTAACGCGTTAACTTTGACAAACTCTGACTAATATATATATATATATATATATATATATATATATATTATATATATATATATATATATATATATATATATATATATATATATATTATATAATACATTATATAAATACTACTGCAACAAAATGTAATACTAATATACAAAACGATTTCCAAACACTGCAAAACAAATGTAAATGGACTGCATTTATATTGCGCTTTTCTAAACATTGGCCACCAAAAGTGCTTTACAATATTTCCTCACATTCACTAATAACGCACCGACGGCGGAGTCAGCCATGCTAGGTGACAGCCAGCTCGTCGGGAGCAGTTAGGGTTAGGTGCCTTGCTCAAGAACACCTCAACACTCAGCTAGAAGGAGCCAGGGATTGAACCGATTTCTTCATTATGTAATAAGTTGAAGATGTAAGTTATTTTAATCACAGTTCCTAACCTGTTCTCTTTATTTTGTGTGAAGGCTGAAGGGCTGTGATCTGTCAGAGAGATGCTGTGAAGCTCTGGCCTCAGTTCTCAGCTCCAACTCCTCTAGTCTGAGAGAGCTGGACCTGAGTACCAATGATCTGCAGGATTCAGGAGTGAAGCTGCTCTCTGCTGGACTGGGGAGTCCACACTGTACACTGGAAACTCTCAGGTCAGTTATCAGCCTCTTCAAACTGTGTCTTGGGGTTGTTTAATATGTAAGGGATGGTCCACGACTAGTTGGACCGTTATCGAAAAACAACTCACAAAACGGTATGCATGTTCAATGTTTGTTATATGTTACAAATCAAGTCTGGCCCGCTGATGTTAGGGTTAGGGGTTGACCTGTTCACTACTAGTATGTTATGTTTGTTATATGTTATGTAACCCTGGCTGATGTTAGGGTTAGGGGTTGACCTGTTAACTACTAGTATGTTGTGTTTGTTAAATGTTATGTAGCTCTGGTCAGCTGATGTGAGCTGAGGAGTTGTCATTAGTGTAGACATGGACTTGAGGCTTTAGCCTTGCTGTGATCTGAATATAATGTACACCTCACCATAGAACATCCCTGGCCGTGGTAAAGTGATGTGAGTCATATTGAACATTAAAGATGGACTTTATTAACTTCACGTTAGTTTGGTGTAGTGCTGATCATGTCCGATGCGTTTCTGTTGGTCTTTTGCCTGCTGACAAAACTCTCCCTGGTTCTACACAATGTTAGAACCTGTGAAGAAAGGGTCTCAGCGTACCAAACACAGCGGACTTCTCCTGATCTGAACAATATCTCATTGAGTTGTAGCTGTTGAGAAATTAGCATTGATTTAAGATCCTGTTTCACATCCAAGTGAAGGAAGTTCTGATGTCTGTGATGATGTCATCTCCCCACTTCCTCTTCCTGTTCTCCTTGTCCTCTTCTCTCCTTGTCCTCCAAATGGAATGAATACACTTTATAAATGTGGTTAATTTTAGTAGGAACTGCTCTCAACCAGAATAAATATAATAAAGTGTGTGTGTGTGTGTGTGTGTGTGTGTGTGTGTGTGTGTGTGTGTGTGTGTGTGTGTGTGTGTGTGTGTGTGTGTGTGTGTGTGTGTGTGCAGGTTGTCTGGCTGCCTGGTCACACAGGAAGGCTGTTCTTCTCTGGCCTCAGCTCTGAGCTCCAACCCCTCCCATCTGAGAGAGCTGGACCTGAGCTACAATCACCCAGGAGACTCTGGAGCTGCGCTGCTCTCTGCTGGACTGGAGGATCCACGCTGGAGACTGGACACTCTCAGGTATGGAGAGGACAGCTCACCACTCAGGGACAAAGTCTCCTACAAGGATTCAAGCCGCTGCTAGATGAAGTGGTTTGAAGAGGCAGCTGTCACTCATGTTGTGTAGAACGTGATGAGACGGCAGATGATGAAGGTGAATGTTTCAACATGCTGCTCTCACTTTGTTTCCCCCCCAGTGTGGAGCACGGTGGAGTGTGGAGGCTGAAACCAGCTCTAATGAAGTGTAAGTGTCTCTTTAGTTTATGTAAATATATTTATGTATACATTTATATATACATACATACATACATAGTAAACATCCACGTTTTGACAGTTAATTTCCAGCCTGTCTGTGTATGATGATATATATGTGAATCCTACCCAAGTGACCCCAGTGATGTGTATATGTAAGTGTAGGTAACACGTGTATGTCTGAGTACATGTATATAATAAATGATCCAGTTCTATGGTTTATCAGTTCATCTCCAGCCTGTATGTGAGCTCAGCTCCTTCAGTCTGTTGTTAACACAGGTGTCCCTTTGAAGGTTGAGTGTAATGTAAAAGTCTAAAATCTAAAAGTGAAATATCTTGGAAGATATTACAAATATCTTTTAGATATTTGAATGGGTGTAATAAGCTCATCATACCGAACATGTTGATGTATGATATGTTAATGTAAAGTAAATATTGAGGGAGTAAATGCACTTTATACATTGGTCCTCATTTCAATGTTTTGATTGGGACAGCCACTCACACACACATGGGATTTCAGATCAACTTTAATTATCTTAAACACAATGTGTTGTAATGTGAGCGTTTAGCTAAACCCAAGTGCACAGACTGGCGACGAGCGTGGAACGGTTTCAATCGTTTATTCGGGCTCAGGATCGGCAGGCAGAATAGTCAGACAGGCGGGGGTCAGGAACCGGCAGAAGAGTCAGACAGGCGGGGTTCGAAGAGCAGGCAGGATAGTCAGACAGGCGGGGATCAGGAACCGGCAGGAGAGTCAGACAGGCGGGGGTCGGAGAGCAGGCAGGATAGTCAGACAAGCGGGGATCAGGAACCGGCAGGAGAGTCAGACAGGCAGGCAGGGATCAGAGAGCAGGCAAGGATCGGTGGAAGGTCAGGATCTGAATCACGGGAAAGCACTGTGAAACACAAGAGACAATCTGGCAGGGAATGTTTGGGAGGGAAGGACTGATATAAGGGAAACACAGGTGAAGGTGGTTGGGTTAATTGGGAGTGATCAGGGTGGCAGGCAGGTGAATGAGAAAACCAGGGGCGGATCATGACAGTACCCCCCCCGGCAAGGGACGGCTCCAGACGTCATAACCCGAACAGGGAGGGTGGAGGGGGCCCGGAGGAGGGTTAGAATTCCTCCGAGGCCTCAGAGATCGCGTCCTCCTCCTCTTCGGAGGACGCGGGATCGGAGTCCCTTCTCCCCGGCAGGTCAGAGGAACCACTCGCTGGTGGAACCGTAGCGGGCGGGCTGGAGGACAGGGCAGGTTGGTCAGGCTGGGATCGGTGGAAGTCAGAGATGAGGCGAGGATCCATGATGAAGCGAGCTGGGAACCAGGAGCGCTCCTCTGGACCGTACCCCTCCCAGTCCACCAGATACTGGACCCCACGTCCACGGCGGCGGGAGCGGAGGAGACGCCGGACAGTGAACACCGGACCAGTGAACACCAGTGAACACCTCCCCCCCCGACGAGCCGGGGGGGAGGAGGGGGCGGAACGGGAGGAGCCAGGGCGATAGGACAGGGTGAAATTAAACCGGTCGAAAAACAAGGACCAGCAGAGCCTGTCTGGAGTTTAGTCTCTTGGCGGTTCGGATATACTCCAGGTTACGGTGATCAGTCCAAACCAGGAACGGAACCCTGGTTCCCTCCAGCCAGTGCCGCCACTCCTCCAGGGCCAGCTTCACCGCCAGAAGCTCCCTGTTCCCAATATCATAATTTCTTTCCAGGTGGGGTTAGGCGGCGAGAGAAAAATGCACACGGGTGGACCTTCTGGTCGGAGGATGAACGCTGGGAGAGGATTCCCCCTACTCCCACTCCAGATGCGTCCACCTCCACAATGAACTGACGTTCGGGTTCGGGGATCTGGAGGATGGGGGAGGTGATGAAGCGGGTCTTAAGGGCTTCGAAGGACTCTTGTGCAGCGTCAGACCAACGGAAAGGAACCTTGGGTGAGGTGAGGGCCGAGAGGGGGGAGGCGATGGAGCTAAACCCTCGGATGAAACGCCGATAAAAGTTGGCGAACCCCAGGAAACGCTGCAGCTGCTTGCGTGTCTCCGGGGTAGCCCAGGATGTCACTGCAGAGACCTTGGCTGGGTCCATCTGAAGGCTGTCCTTAGCGATTATATATCCTAGGAAGGTGACAGAGGGAGCATGGAATTCACACTTCTCCGCTTTGACGAACAAGGAGTTGTCCAGGAGGCGACGGAGAACTGAGCGGACGTGGGTGACGTGTTCCACAAGATTGCAGGAGAAAATCAGGATATCATCCAGATAAACAAAGACAAACTTGTCAATCATGTCCCGCAGCAGGTCGTTAACTAGCGCTTGAAAGACTGCCGGGGCAAGCCGAAAGGCATCACGAGGTACTCGTAATGCCCCGTTGGTGTGTTGAAGGCCGTCTTCCACTCGTCTCCCTCTCTGATACGGACCAGGTGGTAGGCGTTCCTCAGGTCGAGTTTGGTGAAGACCGTTGCCCCCTGGAGCAGCTCAAAGGCAGAGGAGGGTAGTGGAAGCGGATAGCGGTTCTTCACTGTGATGTTATTCAGGCCTCGATAATCGATACAGGGTCTCAGGGACTTGTCCTTTTTGTCCACGAAGAAGAACCCGGCTCCAGCCGGTGACGAGGAGGGTTGGATGATCCCAGTGGCTAGGGAACTGTGTATATAGTCCACCATGGCCCCTCGCTCAGAAATAGAGAGGGAGGAACAAGCGTCCCTTGGGGGGTGAAGTGCCCGGAAAGTAGGGTCGATTGGCAACAGGTCGTAGGGACGGTGAGGGGGCAAGGAGGTGGCCCTGGCCTTATTGAAGACCTCTCTGAGGTCATGGTAAATGGCAGGGACCCCGGAAACGTCCGAGGCTGGAGCAGGAGCGAGAGCAACAGGATCCGGTGAAGAGATCCTGAGACAGGATTGCTGACAGGCGACTCCCCATTCTCGGATGGAGCAGGTGGACCAGTCGATGATGGGGTTGTGTCTGCGAAGCCAGGAGTGACCCAAGATGACCGGCTGGTTGGGTGTGGGCAGGAGCATGAACTGAATGGTCTCCCTGTGGCCTCCAGGCAGGAGCATGTACACAGGATTTGTCCGGGAAGTTACCCTCCCCAGCACGTGTCCATCCAGGGCTCTGGCGGAGATCGGCACTGGCAGTCTCTCTGGATGGAGTCCCAGCCGAAGAGCAAGGGACCGATCCATGATGCTCTCGTCTGCCCCTGAATCGACAAGTGCGGTTATAGGATGGGAACCGGAGGGCAACAGGAGCTCACCAGAGAGAGTGGGTCTTGTGGAAGAGGCAGAGTCTGAGATGGAGCTCACCAGTATGCCTCTGGTTACTGGAGAGCTCTGGATTTTTCCCGGGCAATGATCGGCGAAGTGTCCAGGCTGACCACAGTACAGGCAGAGGTTCTGCCTCCGTCTTCTCTCCTTCTCCTCCGGGGAAAGATGGGTGCGACCCAGCTGCATTGGCTCCGGATTCCCCATTCTCAGGGGAGCGGTTGGGGTCTGCGGCAGAAAGGCGGGTGTTGCCGGGAACCATGGGCGAACAGGGCTGCGTGGCGGAACCTCAGAGCACCTCTCCCTCCTGCGAGCCTGTATTCGGAGGTTGAGGTGGGAGGCAAGCTCGATCAGAGCCTCCAGAGATGATGGCGGGTCGTAGACAACCAGCTCATCCTTGATGTACCCAGCCAGCCCTTGTAGGAAGACATCGCGGAGAGCGGCCGGGTTCCAATCACACATGGGGGCCCTGGTGCGGAAGTCGATGGCGTAGTCCGAAACAGAACGACGTCCCTGGGACAGGGCTAACAACTCCCGGCCGGCCTCGGCTCCCAGAGAACCGGTTCCGAAGACTCTCCTGAGCTCTTCGGCAAAGGAGTGGAAGGAGCGGCAGGCGGAGGTACCTCTCTGCCATTCAGCGGTGCCCCAAAGACGAGCCCGTCCGGAGAGATGATTTACGGCGTAAGCCACCCGGGCTTCTTCGGAGGCAAAAGTGAGTGGCTGAAGCGAGAAGAAAATTGTGCAATTGCACAGGAAGGCGTTGCAGGTGGTAGGATCACCATCATAGCGTTCGGGGGCTCCTACACTAGGCTCACGGAGTAGAGGAACCGGAGTCTCGGTCGCCGCTGGAGCAGGGGGTGAAGCGGTGGCGCCGGTCTGGACGATCGCCAATTCCTGGCGGATTCGTATCAGGTCTTGCTGTCCCTGAGCTGTGACGTCAATCAGCTGCTGTAGCTAGCGTGCTCTCCATCCGGGAGAAGCGGTCGTCCATCTGGGGCTGGGTCCATTAGTGGCCAGATTTGTTCTGTAATGTGAGCGTTTAGCCTGAAACCCAAGTGCACAGACTGGCGACGAGTGTGTGGAACGGTTTCAATCGTTTTATTCGGGCTCAGGATCGGCAGGCAGAATAGTTCAGACAGTTGGGGGTCAGGGAACCGGCAGAAGAGTCAGACAGGGGGGTTCGGAGAGCAGGCAGGATTAGTCAGACAGGCGGGGATCAGGAAACCGGCAGGAGAGTCAAACAGGCAGGGGTCGGAGAGCAGGCAGGATAGTCAGACAGGCGGGGATCAGGAACCGGCAGGAGAGTCAGACAGGCGGGGGTCGGAGAGCAGGCAGGGATAGTCAGACAAGCGGGGATCAGGAACCGGCAGGAGAGTCAGACAGGCAGGCAGGGATCAGAGAGCAGGCAGGATCGGTGGGTAGGTCAGGATCTGAATCGCGGGAAAGCACTGTGAAACACAAGAGACAAATCTGGCAGGGAATGTTTGGGGAGGGAAGGACTGATATAGGGGAAAACACAGGTGAAGGTGGTTGGGTTAATTGGGAGTGAATCAAGGTGGCAGGCAGGCAGGTGAATGAGAAAACCAGGGGGCGGATCATGACATGTGTCCTATTGCTTAGAAAATACCCAGCACATGATTCCACTATAGTACCTATCATATGATATTTTTTTTGTCTTTCTATGTTAATGTTTGAAGAAGAGAGAGCAATCACAAAAAGAGACTGAAAGAGAATAAAAAGAAGAAGAGCGCAGGAGAACAGTACGAGTGATGATGATGATGATGATGAGGATGAAGAGCGGTTCAGCAGCTCATCATGTCTCCCTCAGATGCCTGTGAACTCACACTGGACCCCAACACGGCCAATAGACGACTCTCTCTGTCTGAGGACAACAGGAAGGTGACGTGGGTTGGTGGAGGACCAGTCCGTATCGGATCACCCAGAGAGATTTTGACTACTGTACCAGGTGTTGGGTAGAGGAGGCTCTGACTGGCCCGCTGTTACTGAGGTAGAGTGGGAAGGATGGGTTGGTATAGGAGTGACCATCAGAGGAATCACAAGAGAGAGGGGTCGTGACAGCAGCTTGGACTGAACAACAAGTCCTGGAGTCTTGATGTTAATGATTGTTGTTACTCTGTGTCGGCTAACACGGTAAGAGAGACGCCCTCCTCTCCCCGCCGCTTGGGGCTCCACCAGAAGTAGGAGTGTGTATCTGGACCGGCCTGCTGGGCTCTCTGTCCTTTCCTACTACAGAGTGTCCCATGTGGGGGGGGTCCCAGACACACTGAACACCCTCCACACCTTCTGGCCCTCCTTCACCCAGGAGACCTCCTCCCGAGTGCGGGTCTTGGGGTGGGGGCCTCAGCGTCTCTGTGATCCTCAGTGGTGGGGGGGGGGGGGGTCCTCAGGCCACTGTGGGTCCTCAGCCACTGATAGATGCAAAAAAAGAAAGAAAAGGGTGTGTGGGGGGACACTTCTGGCGACCACCACACACAAAAAAAGAAAATCAGACTCGTAAAAAAAAAAGGAGCAGAGGGGCAACACAAATACACATACACACCACACACACACACACACACACACACACACACACAACACACTCAGAGATAATGACACAGATATCTCTCTAATCATATTTTTATAAGTAAATTCCCTCAAATTTTTACAGTAGTTTTCCGTTTTTTTAAAAAGTAGTATACAAAAACAGTGAAAATTACAGACATTTATCTGTAAATTAACAACCCGCGTGTTATTTTATGTGGTTATGCGCCAATATATGACAAACTACAGTTATTTCCCTATTTTTTTTACAGGAAATTCCTATAATAATTATAAGCTGTATCTTTCCTGTTTTCTTAAATTCGTGCAATGTATGTAAATAGTTACAATAATTTTGCCTGTTTATTCTGTTTGCTCGTTATATTAAAGGTTTATCTCCATACTGAAATTAAGGTTTATTTCTGCAATTTGTATGGTAAATCTCATTAGGTTGTATGTTCTTTACATTGAGGGAGGTAACATTTAATAATAAAGGTGCCTAATAACTAGCCCACAGTCATTAATAACCTTTGTTAATATTTGTTATTGTTACTAAAATATCATTTTGGCACAAGTTAATTAGTTTTTCATCATTAAATTTAAATATTATTTTTTGCATACAATTTGTATGTTAATGTTTTAACAACATAGAACCAATTATTAAACTAATATTAGTATTAATATTATTATGAGTTAACTAAATGTATTTGGCCTAAACATTAACAGTTATTTCTTATATTATTTAAATGTTAAGTTTTATTACAAACTATATGTTAATCTAAAAGTTTATGAAATTTTATTTAACTATTGTTATTAAACTGCGCTCTTGCCTACCCATATGACACTCCTCATAGACTCTTAACAATGAAGTGGTTAAGCTAATTAATATATAAGTATATATAAACTTCAAGATGGACCTTATCATAAAGTTGGTTAAGCCTTAATT
>OLKM01004921.1:0-19316 GCA_900291075.1 Melanogrammus aeglefinus | reverse complement strand
GTAGGCCTACCTGGGGCAGAGAGTCCAGCCTCAGCATTTGAGCGGCTCCGTGGACCAGCGGTTGTACCTTGACCCTGACGAGCTCCAGACCAACCCGGTCCACCTCCTCCACCTCACCACCCTCCTGGCCCAGCAGCAGCCCATACAACACCTTCCGGATGGGCCGTGAGGTGAGGTTGGAGCTCTGTAGATCACTGCGCTCCACCTGGGTTGGCAATATCTTCCTCTTGTGCACCAACAGGTCCAGAATGTCAGCCCCCAGCTCTCCTTTGGCCAGGGGTGTGCGGACCCAGTCGGGGACGCAGCTCAACATCTTAGCAGGCAGCGAGGGAATGGTTCCCTCGCTGAAGAACCCCCGCAGAGTGGAGCTGAGGAGGCGATACTCCAGCATGGACTTCTGCACCCCCGTCTGCACCTCCATCCGTGCCTGTTGACTCATGTTGGGCATGAGATCCATCGCTGCTGTCAAGGTGTCTTCTGTCGTCTGGAAGCCTCTCATCCCCTTCAGAAGTCTTTCTAGGCGGGCGGTCTGAGACAACTCTCTCTGTCTTCCTTCAAGAACATTTTGGTCCCAGTTAATTACTTTGAGGTTGACGTAGTCGTTCCCTGCCAACGAGGCGAAAATGGGAAGCAGCTGGCTGTCGATGTTGAAGAAGGTGCAGAAGCTGGACATGGTGTATCGCCTGCAGGGGATGTAACTCCTGGCCCCACTTGTTTTAACTGAGTCCCACTGGAAGTGATGCAGTGGTAGAACCCCCTCTGGAAGGTCAAAGATGAAGAAGTCAGTGTCTCCGGACAGCACCGGGCAGGACCACTCTTTGGCCAGGTCAGCCAGCTGGCCGTCGGCCTCTCCGAAGCACCTGACCAGAGATACCTCCATAATGCTCAGCGTCTGTTCAAACACAGACAAGATGAAGTTGGGAAGGATGTCCTTCCTCTTACCCGTCAGAGCGGCGCTCTGGGCCCTCCGGACCTTCCCTCTGGCCCGGTCCATCCTGGTGTCCAGTCTGATGTCACTGGCGCCCGAGCCTCCATCCATCACCACGTATGGTTTGATTCCACAGTCACCCAGAGCCTTGAAGAGAGCCTGGACCTTGACTTGGAAGGCCAGGTACTCCCCGCCGTGGTTCTGGTCCAGGTTGGACATGAAATACAGCTTGTAGGCCAGGTTATTGCCGTCTATCTACTAGAAGCTTGCTGTCCCTGAAGCGGATGCCCTGGTAGATCTGGCTGTAGTCCTCCAGCAGCGAGCACAAGCCCTTCACCCCCATGGTGACTGACAGCTCTAACTTCACCTATCTACAATGACTGGACTAACCCAGAGAGGACTCCAGCTCCTTTATACACCAACACAAACACATACCTGCAGTGGGAGTGGCTCCTCAGTTCTCTGTTAGTTTCGCTTTTGCACGTTTCCAAGGTATCATATCAACAACTCCATGGACTCCAACAATTCTGCATTGTTTCCTGGTCCCATGAGGCAATGCAGACAAAAGCGTATAGTGTATAGCAGAGATGTGGACTCGAGTCACATGACGTGGACTCGAGTCATGATTTTGATGACTTCAGACTCGACTTGACGAAATTACGCATGACTTGCGACTCGACTTAGACTTGACTGCTATTGACTTGAGACTTGACTCGGACTTTGCCTCTTTGACTTGTAATGATTTGACACGTCTTGAGTCAAAAACATTTATTGTTTTAGATATCTAACCTATTTCCCGCCTAGAGGGCTAGACACCCAAGACGCATTCACTTCCGTGAAGATGAAAAAAAACAGCAAGCGAAGTCAAATTCTACACTTTAAATAATATCAAAACAAAATTTCGATATCATTTATACTTTATTCAGAATAACAGTTTTAGTTTCATATCTGCTGCGTTTTGAGTTAGTCCCATTGAAGCTGTCTGGCCAGCCTCTGACACTTAAGACATTGTAAGTAAATCATTGTTCAACCGTTTACCTTCGTTCAAAAAATGTAGCAAATCTACACACTCGTATCTTCAATAATATCTAAAGTAAATTTCGATATCATTTATGCTTTCTTCAGAATCACAGTTTAAGTTTTCATATCGGCTTCGTTTCAGTTGGTCTCATTGATTTACGTTGACGCTGGAGGTGAGGCCATTCAGCAGTGTTGCCAGATTGAGCAGTTTTCCCACCCTATATGGCTACTTTTAACAACATAAGATTTCGGCACATGCGCATATCATAACACATTTGAAGACAGAAACAATGAACATATTATAACTGTATTGATAAGAAATGACACATTAGAGTGATATGTGGAAATTATGATCAATAGCCTAATAATGACATTAAGTGAAAATACATGGTGACTTGTTCAAGACCTGAAAAAGTTTGGGACTTGGACTTGGACTCGACTTGGCTTTGGTGTGACTTTGACTTGGACTCGCCTTGGCTTTCCCTGTCTGGACTTGGGACTCGACTCGGACTTGAATGTTAAGACTTGGGACTTACTTGGGACTTGCCAAACACTGACTTTGTCCCATCTCTGGCGTATAGTATAGCGTATAGTACTGATGTGTGTGATTGTACACCCACACCCACAGGAATTTACTTGTGGTTTCTTAGTTCTCTCTAGGTTTCACTTTCCTGACATCAACATGATATGACCTCATCAACTCCAACAACTGTAATAACCTGGTCACATGTCACCAGCGTTGGGAAAGTTCACTTTCTACTTGAACTAGTTCAAAGTTCAGTTCACAAATTTTAAAATGAACTAGTTCAGTTCATAGTTCATAATTCAAAATGTTGAACTAAGTTCACAGTTCCAAAAATGAACAAGTTAATAGTTCTTTTTTTTTTTTTCAATATGTTACTGCGAGCTATTGCCACAGCCCATATAAACCACAGACAGAAATTACTTTATCAGTTTTAACACTGAAACAATATGTCAGATTTCACCTGCAGCCATCATTCGTTTCTGCCTCCACGCTTGGCATTAAGATGACGCATGCAACGGCGCGACTCTGTGGTGGCTGGTGTTGCCAGATTAGGTGTTTTCCCGCTACATATTAAGGCCTGTTCACGGTGTGTTAGGCGGGTTTTTGCCTGGAAGGCTCTATTGAAAACTGGCACACTTTGAACGAAGTTAAACTGTGAAAGAGCGCCGTTCACAAACGCCAGAATGAACGTGTTCACAGCAACGTTCATCCGGCAGAAATACAGTGCGTTCAGTTCACGTTCGCCCAAAATATGAACGAGTTCATGAACGATCGTTCATTGAACGCGTTCAGGCACAACACTGCATGTCACATCAAATTTAGATTTACGTAGTCTTCCTGATCAATGAAGCGAGGACGAGCAGCAGATGGTGGTCGATGTTGAAGAGGGCTCAGAAGCTGGATGTAGTGTATAGCTTTCAGGGGATGTAGCCTCTGGCCAGACTGGTCTTAACTGAGTCGCGACTAACTGAGTTCGACCCGGTTCTTGAGGGAGTCCAGTTTGGTGTCCGAGCCTCCGTCCATTACCACGTACGGTTTGATTCCACGGTCGGCCAGAGTCTTGAAGAAAGCCTGGACCTCCGCCTGGACCTCCGCTGGGAGGCCAGGTACTCCCCACCGTGGTTCTGGTCCAGGTTGGCCATGGTGTAGAGGAGGTGGGCCAGGCTACTGCCGTCCACCACTAGCTTGCTGTCCCAGAAGCGGACATCCTGGTAGATCTGTCTGTAGTCCTCCAGCAGCGAGCACAAACCCTTCACCTTCATGGTGTGAAGGTCGGTCACAACTAGACCCCTGATAGGTCAAGTTATAGATCTATGGTGACTGGACCTACCCAAAGAGGATCCCAGCTCCTTTACACACACACACACACACACACACACACACACACACACACACACACACACACACACACACACACACACACACACACACACACACACACACACCACACACACACACACCCCTGCACTGGGAGTGGCTCCTTTGTTCTCCATAGGGTTCACTTTCCTGACATCCACAGTAATGACCTGGTGTGCATAGTGTACTGATGTTATAGTATCAGTATATAGGAGGTATATATTTGTATATGAATTGAGTCACGTCAGTCTGACTACTTTATGGAATAATAGGCTACGTGAAATTTCCGAAGTATCAATAATGCGTTGTGTGGAGCTGCCCCACAGATATGATGCTCAGTGCATAATGGAATTCAACTGGCGGTCTTGTGTAAACCTTGACGTTACCACAAACCTGTCTCCTCCGATCAGCATCACCTTAGGCAAACATGGATGTTTCCATTATCACCCCTGTTAAAGTATCATCCCACGAAACAGAAGGGCCGGCTCTAGCCCTTTGCTAGCCCTAGGCAGGAATGAGTTTTGCGCCCCCCGTTCCCACAGTGAGTGTTGCCCTGCCTCGCCCTGTTAATTGATATTACTATACTTAACGTCACTGAAGACCCATATTACTGATATACCTTTACTTTGCTTAGCATTTTTTTACCCACTTATAGCTGTACTATACTACATTGTACCTAAACAATGTGTGATGCATGGACAACAAACAACCGGGAAGTTTCAGAACATTTTCTTTAAAATTATTTTAAATAACTTATTACACTCTCAAATTCTGGCTCATAGTATCGATGAACTCCATGTGGGGAATCTTTAAAAAGCTAAATATGGCTAAAATGGTCTACCTCGAAATGAAAGATGCTCAAGAATATTTCAAATGGAATTAATTATATAATTGTGGAAATAAGAACACTAAAAATAAGCAGAAGGGTCAGCTCTAATGAATTGTATACAAAAATACTATGAAGTATGCAGTGCCGCCGCTCCCATAACGCGCACTACGCGCTGCGCGTAGGGCCTCAAGTCGTGAGGGGGGCCCCAAAAATAGGCAACTTTAAAAAAAAAAAAAAAAAATCATAGTTGTAATAATAATGCTGATATTATTTCAGTATAGAAATATAAGGCACCTTTTAGCCATGCATATCACAAAACAGGCAGAACAAGAGATATATTTAATTGTTCAAAAAAAAGTTACGATAGTCCCCCCCCCCAAACACAAATACACATGCAACATCCCAAGCTCACGGTGGTTGCCCTGTCTAAAGTGGTCAGGCGAACTTGACAGCAGGCTATGTCAACTTTTCGGAATGTCCTCGAAAAGATCGCATGAGTCAGGGGCAGAAAAAAGAAAGAGGAAACAGCGAGATGAATCCTTTGCATCACTAATCAGGTAAGTCCATGTTTAATCATTGTTAAAATACAGGAAATGTGCTGCTAATTGAATGGTTTGCTCTATGCATAACACCTCGAACTAGCTAACGGTGGTATTGCTAATGTTAGCACACTCAAATATGTTATAACTTAGGTGCAAGAAGGGTTGCCAACTGTCCCGAATTGTCCGGGACATCCCGAATTATGATTTTGATTTGTCCCGTCAGCGTCAGGGACAGCTGCAGTCCCATATTACAATCACAGCCTTTTTTATTTGTATCCGTGAAAAGAGAAAAATGTAACAGTTTAGTGTCTGTGCCCTGGAGACAAGCGGCTCTCAGCTGCACTCCTCTCCACAACAAGCATTTGTAACGCCAGCACGAAAAGGTGAAACTTTTAGCGATCTAAGTATCTTAAATCACGATTAAATTGGAAGCTTGCACATTGTTGTTTTCATATTTCATATCAGAATTCTTTAGACATGATGAACTGGTGTTTATATGTGTGAATATAATAATAATAATAATAATAATAATAATACATTAACTCATGAACATGAACTTGTTCATACGACGTTTCTCAAGCACCCATTATAATTGTAGAAATTAAATCGAGGAGACTATAACATTAGCTAGATAACTAGCTATATTTTCATGCAAACGGAAATCTTACACTTAGATCGTTAAAGGGTATTAAAAGTTCCCTTAGCTAGCTAGCTAGCTAGCTAGCATAGCAAATAGATAACCATAGCAACCAGGAGTCTATGCTAAACAGGTCTAATGCTATTTCAACGAAAACAACATGAAATTTGAGAGAAACTTTGTAATGATTGTCTTGACTATTATTATGAACAATACATCCAAGCAAGTACAGTAGTTACAAAATTACACTGAATTTAATAGGTTCATGGTATGGCTAATGAAACCTTGCAATTTCCATTATTGTTGGTCAGCTGTTGGCGCGTGTGCGCACCTGGAAGAAAAGTGTCCTCATTTGGGGTTTAGGAAGTTGGCAACCCTAGGTGCAAGCTAAATTGAGATTTTACTGTTAAACATTATTCATTTTACAAGTAGGCCTGTAGAGACCTCAAACTGATCCTGCTCTCTTGGCCGCCACATGTTTTAGATGCGGATCGCGTTGAAATGGTACGAAGAGGTCCATTTAAAATCCCATCAGATTTTAATTTTCCAATATATTTGTGTAAATAGTTTCTGCTTGTAAATCTTTGCTTCATAGAAGAATTTTTCTTACTTGTATACTTCTGGTTTTAAGTTTGTATTTATGGATAACTATTTAATTTAAAAGATTTTGGACATTCCAATACTTTTGTGTACTGTATGTATGTTTTGGCTGTTCTGTGAACTGTGTTCACAAAGTAGATTTAACTTTTGCGTTTTAATAAAATGTTAAACTGGCAGAAACCAAGGGGGGGGGGGCCCATAAAGGAGTTATGCTTAGGGCCCCAAAATAGCTAGCAGCGGCACTGGAAGTATGCTCAGTTTAGACCTCTTTATTTTGAGAATCAATGTACGTCGAGGTTGATCAATGCAGCAGCTGAGCACTTGATGTCTTGCCCAACATAACGTAACGTCTTGCTTGATTTACAAAAATCATCAATTAAATCTAATTATCTGGTTGACAACTAAACGTGTGGCTGAGGGGGTGCCCTAGGATGACCATGTTTAATAAACAAATTTTATTCGAATTTTATTTCGCTTGTTTTTTCTTGTTCTAGGATTAGTGGGAATTAATGACGCCACTAGAGGGCGCCCCCAACACATTTGTCGCCCAAGGCAATCGCCGAGTTCACTTATAGCAATCGCCAGAATGTGAAACGTGATGGCCTTTTGATGCTCCTCCATCTTGAGCCTGGACAAGCTGCTGACATGTTCTGAGTTTATTGATTATATCAGGAAGTGCAGTAAATAAGCACATAGTAAAAACAATCTGTGTGTGTGTGTGTGTATATATAGGCTATATATATGTATGTGTATATATATATATATATATATATATATGTATGTATATGTATAGTTATGTATATGTGTATATATATATGTATACACACACACTATATATATCATGGGCGAGCGGTCATAATAAGCTATAAATGCAGTGCATGCCCAAGCCCTTCAATAAAAATAATTGAAAATATTAATCTGGCAGTGTGTTCAATTATACAATACCTTAGTTTTACTGTTTTGGTCTTAAATCCGTGCCTAATCTGTCCCGTTTCGCTTGTTTCGCGCATGCGCACTGTGACACCGACTAGTACAGTTGCTAAAGGCCGTGTTTACTGTAGATGAGCGTTTTGAATGGCAAAAAAGCTGTCAGTGAAGCAGCTTATCTGCCAACGCGCATGCACAAAAATGACTTATTTGAATTGTTCAGCGGGAAACTGTCAGTTCATTCATTGTGTAGCCTGGTCAAAATGGCTGAAAATATTAATTCTATTCAGGCTGAGCCACATGGCTGTCGGTGTGCTGCGCAACTCATTTATCACTGTTTGTGGTTGTCTGTCAAAACATGGATGAATGAAACCTATCGACCTTATAATCGATCGTTGCGTTCATCTCCTCGTAGCGCTCTTTTTCGGTTATTGGCGAGTAGAGAGAGAGAGAGCGCGCACTGACAGCAGCGCGCATAGAAGTGAAACTCATACGGCCCGACCTCCCGTCAAACGATCCGGTCTGACAGCGACATATTGCCTGTTCATTCATGAAAACCATCTCGAAACACTCTCAGTCAAACAAGGTGGGGAATGAGAAATCTGCGGCGCTACTAGCCTAGTTCGTTTTAAAAACACACCGGCAGCAGCGCCTACTGATCTGAGACGTGTCAGTGAGTTACTGTAAATGTTGTGCGGAAAACCAGCTGTGGTCTGTGATTGAGGTGCAGACGGGTGAGTTTGGAGCTGACGAGAGGATCGCGCTGACGACCGCTTCGTTACATTTTTCTCATTGAAAAACTATACAACTGGCATTTAGATGATGTTCTCCATAAAAAAATAAGTGAAATATATAATATAACAATTCGGTTTTAGTAATCAACCGCTTATAGTGATCAAATTGTACTCTGGACCAACAGTGATCACTACAAGCTCTGTTTCCACTAACCCATATTATATTTTTTATTAAAAAATATAATAGGCCTACCCCCCCACGGGCGCGCATGGTATTGACACTTCAGCATGACCACAGTAAAAAGTCACCGCTCGCCACTGATATATATATATATATATATACAGTATATATATATGTGTACATAAACAGAATTGAACCAAGTCCGAAACACAACTCATGTTTCACGTTTAGCAAAAGCCCATAACCATAATATTATGAGGACATCATCTTATTCGGATCGAGCTTGGTCTCACAGGAATCCGTGACATGACTACGAACGCTTAACTCAAAATCCGTGGGATCATCACGGAAACATGCCGATTTCCGTGATATGCGCACAGATTCCCGTTTCACCGAGCGAGTCGACCTGGTCACACAGGGATCCGTCAAATGACTATATATAGATATAGATATAGATATATATATATCTATATATATCTATATCTATATATATATATCTATATCTATATCACCTATATGTCACATGATTTCATGCTCATGTGCACAACCTTTAATCTATTAAATCGTGTCCCAGAGCACGGTTGCACTTTTTCGTCTTCCACAGAGCGGAATGTCAAACCATTCATTTTGAGTTATGCGCCCATGGTCGACTCGCTCGTTGAAACAGGGATCTGTGTGTGTGTGCCACGGAATATCAGTGTCATTAACTTGCATGGGCGCATATTCCGTGCGCATATCACGGAAATCGGCGTGTTTCCGTAATGATCCCACGGATTTCACGGACTCCTGTGAGACCAGGCTGTCTGATCTTATACCGTTCTCAACTCTCCTTTTTAAGGGTTAGATGAAAAAATGATATGACGAACAGGTTTTATAACTCTGTTGCTGCTTAATATAATATATGACAAACGCGATACCCCAGAACTGTTCCCCATCAGCCCCCCCCCGGTCACTACCACCCCTCCCTCTAGTGCTTCCTCCTCCTGCTTTTAACCTCCACCCAAGAACCATCAGGGCCCTGATCCAGGCCTGCAGCCCCGCCCAGCTCCTCCTCCTCCTCCTCCTCCTGGGTGTTGAGGTGAAGGTGCACCATGCTGGCCCTCAGCTGGGCCTCCGGCCCCCCAGCTCTCCTGTTGGCCCCGGGGTCTGGCTGGTTCACTGCTCCCCGGAGCCTCCTGTACAGTCTCCTGAACTGGTCGTCCTGTACGATGTCCTCTGGTTCCTTCTTCTTGAGCTGCTTCTGTCGCTGGTGCAGCAGCCTGCCCTGGTACAACCTGGACCGACCCGTCTGGGATTAATGAAGCACCTATCTTATCTTAAAACTACATTCGGTTTGCCCAGCCCTCAAAAAATACATTTCTCAGTATTTCACGGTTAAAATATATAGAGTAATGTATAGAGTCTTGTGATGTTGTCCTGTTATTTAAAGTTACTTCTGACTTTATATGATGGTCTCACTATGGAAACAGTATTGACTAGGTGATGGTGTTGCTATGGAAACAGTACTGTCTGGGTGATGGTGTTGCTATGGAAACAGTACTGTTCGGGTGATGGTGTTGCTATGGAAACAGTACTGTCCGGGTGATGGTGTTGCTATTGTCACGATCCTGCTGTTGGGTAATGTTAAGCTGGTGGGTAACTGGTTGTCCTGGTAACTGTGGGAGTGGCGGCCTTGATACGGGTCACCTGGGGAATCCAAGATGGCTGAACAGACAGCATGGTGCCCACACTTGTTTCCTAAACACGCTCCGGAAAGAGGTGAAAGGTTTTTCTCCCTTCTATACAAGGACAGTAACCAGGACTAGGGTTCCTAAAAGGGGGGACGTGACACCCCCTTTGTCGTGTTACGTTTTGTCTAGTGTTTCGTCTATATATTATATGTCAAACTATTAAACCAACCGGGACAGGCTACAGTTTGCTCCAAAGCTTGGGGCTATGCTTATCTCATACAACAACTTCAAGGAAGGAACAAATGCGCTCGCCAGGGAACCCAGGTGAGTCACTGCCCACTGTGGCTGGAAGCAAGTTGCCTGCCAGCTGTGGGTTTTTAGCACTTATGGTCTCTCGACTCCTGCCTAGACAGTGAGCCGCGTTTCGACACTAACAGTGGGGTCGTGACATAATTGGGTTGCTCGTCCGGGATTTGAATTTAGCTTTGCCAGTATTACAGCCAGGTTAATCTGTTGGTGAGAGAAGCGATACTGGAAGTTGTATTCAGCTTGTTTAAAAGTTATGGTGCTTTAGGGGGCACATGGCTAGAGAGTGGATTAGCCACTCTGTATCAGGTTTCTCGCACAAACAGATGCTTGAGTATGTTAAAGAACTGTATTAGCCAGCTTGGATAGCCAGCGTGGAAGCTAGGACTGCGGTGATTTGAGATGCAAACTAACTTAAAGATTGTGTGGTGTTAGCTACATGTTGTTAGGTTTAGCATCGGAATGGATCACGTGTTGGGATTTGTTTGTATAGCTAGGGTAAGAAGACATATTGTTTGGTTGTGTCCAGGGTGGTCAGGATGTGCGTCCGCACAGGTAGATCTCTCTAAAGGCTATGTGGGTCTGACCCGTGACCAATTCAGGAGGCTAACAAAAGAGGAGCTCATCTCCTTGGCTGGAGTTGAGGATATTGAGTTGGCTAGAGATATCAGGAAACCAGCAATAGTGGCATACTTGACTAGGGAGTTAAAGCTGGAAGAGCTGTGGTTGGAACAACAAGAGCAAGCTAAACTCCAGAGTGAGAAAGAGGAAAGAGAAGCAGCTTATGCACACTCTGAGAGGTTGGTTAAGTTGGAGGTAGAAAAATTAGCCATCACTTCCGGTAGGCATGGTGAAAACAGGGGCTCAGGTTTTGATTTAGGTAGGGCACGTCGATTCATGCCTGTCTTTGAGGAAGACGCAGTGGATGTATTTTTCGAAATGTTTGAGAAAGTGGCCAAAGAGAGTGAGTGGCCAGAGGAAAAATGGCCTCTCCTTGTATACAGAGAGTGGGATGACTGGTAAAGCAACAGAGGGCGGGTAGCTGTGCTGAGACTGTCGGTTGGGTCTGAAGTATGACCCCACTCAAGAAGGCTGTGTTGGAGGCCTATGGGAAGTGTGCCTGAAGCCCTATAGGCTTAGGTTTAGGGAGCTAAGGCGGCTGCCTGGCGAAATCCCATCTAGACTTCTGGAGGAAACCAGGAAATAGGCTATATGGATCGCTGGCTTTAATTCCTGGAAGCCTTTGATTATTCAGAGATAAGGGGCCTTAGTTCTTGTTAGAACAGTTTAAGGCTAGTGTGTCCAGGGAAGAGTAAGAGATTTTATCTTAAATGAACGGGGCAGTGAAATCTCCACACGAGAAGCAGCTGAAGCTTGCGCAGATAATTATGGAGGTTAATTCATGGCGGCAAGAAGTCCACCCAGTGAAGTAAGGCAGGAGAGAGGCCGGTTGACTCATTCTAGGTGGTGTGAACCGCAGTCAAGGGGGCCCATGGGGGATGGGTTTTCGTCCTCCTCCCAGTCATTTGATGATAGGGCCTATCGGGACCTGAACGGTTTGACAGACCCGAGAGAGGCGGAGTGCCCCATCTCTTGGTCGAGGCTATGCTATCCCATTTGGGAAATTCGGTGTTTCCGATGAAATAAGATGGGGCATAAGAAGAATCAATTGTCCTGGTTCTGAGGTCCAGGTTTGAGAGCTCAGGTAGACCGGGTGGCGCTTGTGTCTTCTGGCAAGCGGTATTTACCAGTGACCTTTGAGGGTTATGAACGGGTTTTCACTTCGGAAAGAGAAACAGTGGGCAGTGTGTTCAGGAGGGTTTTCACGGTGCCAGTAACAATACTGCGTGACACAGGGGCAGTCCAACAACCACTGTTGTTGTAAAGGGGGTGGTGGATCTTCCACCGCGCCTTCATTCACGGGAAGATATGTATTGGGCTGA
The DNA here is from genome assembly GCA_900291075.1 of Melanogrammus aeglefinus. Classification (NCBI taxonomy): domain Eukaryota; kingdom Metazoa; phylum Chordata; class Actinopteri; order Gadiformes; family Gadidae; genus Melanogrammus; species Melanogrammus aeglefinus. Next base: position 7,117 of record OLKM01004921.1, on the reverse strand, counting down.
CTTTGGTCGTAGGTGGGGATACGTGAATGCACCTATTCTCCAACATATGGTCTCAAGTCAGAGTTTAGTTTCAGCATGTGTTGAGGTGCTGAGGTGAAACAGTCTCTCCTGTTGAGGGGTGTTGATTTTCTGCTGGGAAACGACATAGCAGGGGACTGGGGTCAACCTCTGAAGTTCCGAATGTCAAGTCTACCCGCGTTTGAAATGAAGGAGATGGAGGCAGAGTTTCCAGAGGTTTTTTATCCTCGTGTGGTCACTCGAGCTCAGGCTTAGGGTTAAAGCAGCTGGTTGCCACCAGCTCCCGGTTTGCCCTGTATCACCCTGGTTGATGAGGAGCAATGGTGGAACTGAGTGACACTGTTCTTCACTCAGTGTGTTCGACCTCTGGGGTTCCAGAGGGGGTTGTTGTGGTTGGTGACAAGTGGTGTAGATTCAGATGCCAGAGGGTTGTTGTAGCCGTCCTGAGATGTCTCTGGGGCTTCAGATGTAAGCCAACACACGTTAGTTCAGGGAACGAGAAAGAGGGATCCTTCCCTCAAGTATGCAGTTAATAAGTTTGGCAACGTCTGGCTAGAGAGGTGGTGTGACATGGCAACAGGTTACTTTTGTGAGAAGGGGGATTCTGTTTTAGGAAATGCGAGGCCAGTGGCAGTGACCTGCTAGTGAGGACTGGGCCAGTTTATGAACAGATCGTGCCTACACAGTCTTACCCGTGGAGAGGTGCTCCGCATGGCACCATTGGCTCTGTATTATTCGGGGGTTCATTTGGGTTTCAAGAAGAGACCCTAGCCAATGATTTAAGCAGGCAATTTTATTGGCCCAGGGTTACGCATAGGGACGTAAAGGGGTTTTTGTCGTCGGTTGCCACACGTTGCCAGGTGGTGGGGAGGACAGGTGCAGTAAGCCGCCAGTCTCTCCGTTACTACCACCTTTGACCTGTGGTCGAGGTGGCCCTGTCGCTGAGATATTATGATTTGCTTGTGTAGGACCCTTACCAAAAACCAGCGTAGGGAACGAATACCTGTTTGACTATATGAGATACCGCCACACGGTCATCCGGAAAGCCATTTCCATCTCGACGCACATTTAAGACGAAAGTATATTGTGGAACATCGTTGCTTAAGTCTTTTGCCTGGGTTGGTTGCCACGCTCTATTCACATCTGATAGGCTCCGACTTTACAGCCAAACTTTTTCCATCAGTTTGTGTCAGAGTTGAGAGTGGTGGTCAAGCATTCTTCACCTATCACCCACAAGTTCACAGGGTGGGGCCAGTGTAGCTGTGGTTGTCGCATGGAGACCTTAAAGAACATGATACGTGCCTTTGTTGAGGGTCAACCTAAGAATGGGATGAAGCCATCCCCGTTTTCTGTTGTTCGCAGTTAAGGGACGCCCCACCTGAATCCCTTGGGTTGTGGCCCATTTGAATTTGTGTTTTTGGACCGTAAGGTTCGATCGAGGGCCATTACAGGCTTCTTGGCGGAGAAATATTCATGCGGGCCAGCACCCCCTGGTGATGCTATGCAGAGTATGTGTATTAATGCTGGGGGTCGACTTACAGTTGGGGTGTGAGTTGCCTCCAAGAATTTAGCTGGGGCTAACGTTTGCATGAAGGCAGGTATGACGCAATGGCAGTTGTCTGTCGCATTTTGATCAGGTTGATTGGTCTTTGGTTTTAGGAGCCGGCCACGGCGACCGTAATGTCCATCTATGTTTCCTGGGCCTTACCGGGTCGCTTGAGGAAGGGTCGGGACTCTCAACTATGTCGTTAGTACCCCCAGAGAAGAAGTCTAAGACCAAGTTACGGTGTTGTCATATTAATGCCATGAAAAGCTTATGAGTGGAGAGGTACTGAGGGGTAGTGGCCTTTGCGTCCAGAGGGCTACCTCCAGAAGTTACAGAGGGATGCTTGGGTGGTTGGGTGTGATGTTGGGACTCGTCGTCCCTCGACAGTCGTTATGCCTAGGTATGTACTACCCAGGGGTCGTGCCTGAGTTGGAAGGGAGTTGAGTACTAGATTCAGCGCCGGGGATGTTAGTGCAATGATTGACCTTTTTCATTCACTCTGTCAGCGATCTTTCCTTGTGGTATGCACACCATTAGGCGCTGTACATTGCTTGTGGTCAGGGCAAGGCTGCCTGTGAAACAGCATCCAATAACAGGCTACCTCCATGCAGAGGTGGTGGTAGATGAGGAGTAGCTTATTATGCGTGCGAATCCGGGTAATGAGCCCTCAGCGGGGGTGCCTGGAGTTTCCCAGTCGTCTTGATTGCTGTGTTCGATGGATGTGGGTGCCAGAGCGGATAGGTTCTGTGTGATTCCGACGGGTAACGAGTGTTTCACAAAGGGGATGCGTTCCTCTTTCCATCGGTTTAGAGGATGCATTGATCGTGAGGGCAGGAGAGGTTTTGTGACTAAGATCAACCTCCTGAAAGGGACTCTTCAGGTGCCATTAACGAAAGGGAAGGGATGTGTGGTGTCAGCTTTTGTGCCTCAGTTTGGGGCTGTGATCAGTCTCAGATGTTTGGAGGGTGATGCCTGTGTGCGTCTGGGACTTGGATGAATGCTCCAGCAACTTCAAGGTTGATCATACTCGCCTCACTCACAGGGCTCGGAAACCACCTTAGTATACGACCCTGCTAATCTAAGTGCGTCGTGTCACCACAAGTGACAGAGTTTGTAAGCTGTTCTGTTGGAGATGTACATACCTTTTCGGAGTGCATTGTTGACAGTAGGCTTTTGTCAGGTTTATTTGAGCGCGTATGTGGCTGAAGGCGGGAGGTCGTTTAGGGTTCATCTAAACTTCGGAGTAAAACACAATACACAGATCGACGCTTTGGATCAACGACAGACTCACACGAGATCACAGTACCTGAGTCAATCAGCACTCAGCAAGCAACCTCAGTCGGAGGCGACACTCAGCGGCACACACACTGACAGCCTCGACGTGGACAGCATCAGCGTTCGAGCCATTGCCTGAAATTCCGCCCACACACGCCACCAGCACTCAGACTGAGAAGGATCATTGGGGAGTGATGTGGCGTTTTATCCACCGTTTTCTGTCCCTGAACTTTGCCAGGCCAAGTGGATCCCCTCTTACATATTATTGAGGAAAGACATGTATGGCTGGACGTATGGGCTGTCGGGGTGCATTGACTCAGGTTTCAAAAACCATTTTTTGTCTAGCTTGACCCTGTTCTCGGCACCAGAGTTTGACGAGCATTGCGCAGACTCGCTGCTGGATGCTGAGTATTGTCGGAATGGAGCGTCTGTCTGGTCTACAGGGGAGAGGAATAGAGCTATGCACACGATACCGAAGGCTGGCGTACTTCTCAAAGAACTGACTCACATTCAAAGGAGTGAGAAGGAGCTTTGGCGTCTCGAGTTCTTGGCAGTTAGACATTTGAGGTCTATATGCGGGAGTTAAGAGCAGGCGGGTTTTGCGTGGTTTATATTCCGACCATTATCCCTAAGCTTTCCTTAAGCCAGGTTCCCCGTATAGTCATAACGCACAGGGATCGATTTCCGCCGAGGGGATCTGTTTTTACAGCCTGTACAACGCTGGGTTGACGTGAAGCAGATAGGTGGCAACAGGACGTCATTGATGAATGCTCTCTCATAGCGGGAATGAGCCTTGGTTTTCGATGTGAAGTATGATCTCCGGATTGTGGACAGAGTGCCGCTCGCTGTGTTTACAAAGCACCTCATATATTCCAAGTGGGAAGGATGGCTATATAGTTAATCAATTGTTAGTAGCAAGTATGAGATCAAGGAAAATGTTGTAAATGACTCTAGTGAAGGGGATTAAGGAAAATAGAAACTACAAAAGCGGGCAGAAAGGGGAAAAATTGGATATGAGGAAAATAAGAATAACTGTTTGGATGAGTTTTTGTTTTGGATGATATGAGGAGAGGAGGAGATGTCGAACGATGCGGCTACTGTTGGGTTAATGTTAAGCTGGTGGTGTAACTGGTTGTCCTGAAGAGGATATAGTGAGGGAGTGGCCTCCCGGTTGAGTTAAGGGCCTGGATAACGGTCACCTTGGGAAATCCGAAGATGGAGGAGAGAACTGAGGACCAGACAGCATCGGTGCCAACCTGGTGGATTCCGCTAACACGTGCACGAAGGAGGTGAAGGTGTGTTTACCACCTTCTACAAGGACAGGACAGATAACCACAGGCTAGGTTCCCTAACGGGGGACGTGCACCACCCCACTTTATCAGTGTACGTTTGTCTATGTCGTTCGTCTATATCTTATATGTCAAACCATAACACCAACGGGGGACAGGCTACAGTTTGCCTCCAACGTTCGGGCTTCCCTCAACACTTCAAGGAGGACAAATTTTGCTCGCCAGGAAACAGCGTGAGTCCAATGCCACGTGGCCCGGAAGCAAGTTGCTTGCCAGCTGTGTGGTTTTGAGCACTTTATGAATGGTCTCGACTTCCTGCCTAGACAGTGAGCCGTTTCGGCACTAACAGTGGGGGTCGTGACACACGTATTGGGACATACCTGTTCTGGGGTGATTGGTGTTGCTATTGGGAAACAGATAACTTGTCTGGGTGCAGTGGTTACTCATGGAAACAGTACTGTCCGGGTGATGGATGTTGTATATGGAAACAGGGACTCGTTCCAGCGTGATCGAGTTTGTTGCTATGGAGACAGTACTGTCTGGGTGTCTCACCACGGCGCTAGTGCGGGTTCAGGGAGGGCTTGCAAGAGCCAAGGCAGGTTGAGCTGGGAGGCCGTCCTTCAGGCGGCCATGCATTTGGTTGAAGCTGGTGAGCCACACACCATCCAGAGCTGGAGAGGTGTGTTGGTAGTCCACCTGCCAGCCTACACACACATCACACACACACACACACACACACACACACACCACACCACACACACACACACACACACACGTGGAGAGGAGTTAGGATTAGGTGATTAGTGAGCAGATTAAAGTCACATCTGTGCTACCTACCTGGCTGTCCCTTTTATGTCCTCCTCAGTCTCTCCTATGGACTATGACCATCAGACAGAGCTTGAGGACCGTCTGGCTCAAGGCGCTGGCACTCCTCGCAGTAGCACGGTCACAGCACTGGAGGCACCAGGTGAGCTGGAACCCCCTCCAGGCGTCTCTTCCCTCCCGCCCCAGCGTCTCCAGACACACTGAGCCTCACAGCGGGGTCTGCTGGGACAGGTGGGACACGAACCACACCACAAGAACTCACTTTTTAGATGGTTTGCCTCAGATTACTCCGTTCTATAAGGCACTTCAACACGATGCTGTTATATTACATAAATGCAGATATTCATAATGAGAACTTGCAGCTGGCATACAACCGTACTACCTCCACTTGGAAAATTTCCAATGTGTTCAACAGTATGGACGACAGAACCAGGTTCAGGTTACCTGTCTAACTTACTAGGTTTGTTAATGGTGGGAGTGCAAGCCTCTCAGGGGGTTTTCAAACTGTCTCCGAGATGACACGCATGCATGCTAACAGACGGAAGGCCACCATAATTTTTGGTGGACACTGAGAAAATGTTTATCAAGGGAGATCAACATAATCAATTGAAAACTAAAATCTCATGTAGATATTTAAACGCCCCTGAAAATCCTATACTATCGTGAAGTATTCATTGAATTTGGGACTGAACTTTTAAAGTTGCAGCTTCCATGTTAGTCTCTTCGTTACTTGGTAGCTGCTGGCATCTATCAATCTCATTATCATCTTATATATCCGTCTTTGGGCCGATTCTTGATGCATCTATTTGTCACAGTCCATCATCAGCTGAAAGAGTTCTGAACAGGACCTACCGTGGGGCAGGTGAGTCCGCCTCGCATCTGAGCCGGCTCCAGTGGACCAGCGGTTGCACCTCGAAACTGAAGAGCTCCCAATCCGACCCGGTCCACCTCCTCTATCGTGACCCCCGCCTGGCCCAGCAGCCAGGCCGTACCACACCTGCCGGATGTGATTGGAGGCTGAGGTTGAGCTGCTGTACGGTCGCTGGTGCTCCACCCTGGAGTTCGCAGTTTATTCCGCACTGTTCACAAGCAGGCCCACCACGTCACCGTTCAGCTCTCCTCTGGCCACCTTGAGCGAAGGACCCAGTTCGGGACGTGATCAAGATTCTACAGCAGGGCAGCGGCGGAACGGATTCCTTCCCCCATGAAGACCCCCGCAGGAGAAGGAGCGGGGAGCGGGTTACTCCAGCATGACTTCCTCAGCCCGTCTGCCGCCTCTAGTCTGAGGCCTGTGGACTCATGCTGGCGCATTGAGTTTCATCACTTGCTGTCAGGTGTTCTGTCGTCCGATCTTTCACTGGCTTCCCAGCCAACTCAGTTAGACCCACCAGAGTTAGCGAGCACTTGAACCGTTCATTGTGGATTCCTTGCTGGAAGTATCTAGGCACTTAACATCTCTGAGGTTTGAGTATCGTCTTTCCCGGCCAGCGAGGCGGAAGACGGGCAGCAGGCTGCACTGGTCCGATGTTGTAGATTCTGCAGAAGTTGGACAGTGATGTATCGCGATGCCAGGGGATGCACGCGCGTCTCTGCGCGGCCACCGGAAGTGATCCAGGACAGGAAGCCCCCAGGAAGGTCCAAAGATGTTTAGAAGTCGCTGTCTGTGGAAAGCACGTGCGGCCGCACACTTCTATTGGCCGAGGGCAGCCCAGCCTTGCCATCAGCCTCTTTGAAGCATTGACCAGCGGCACCTTCAGGGTCGTTCAGGTGGTCTGTTGAACACGTGCTTGGTGAAGGTGGGGAGAGATGTCTTACTTCTTGCCCATCAAAGCCGCAGATGGCGTCTTCTGCCTTTTCTCTCTGGCCCGTTTTTTTGATGGTTTCCAGTTATCTGATGTCGCTGAGTGGCTCAGGAGCCTCCCATCATCACCACGTATGGTCTTGTTTCCACAAGGTCGGGCAGAGTCTTGAAGAAGCTGGATCTCTGCCTGTTGAAGGCAGGTACTCCCGCCGTGGGGTTACTGGTCCAGGTCCAGTTTGGCGATTGAGCAAGTAGAGGATGGTTAGATCAGGTTTGTTTCATCCACCACCAGCTTGCTGTCCCTGAAGTGGATGTCCGGGAGAGATGCGTTCGTCGTTCCTCCCAGGAGATGAAAGATAAGCC
>OLKM01004920.1:0-19320 GCA_900291075.1 Melanogrammus aeglefinus | reverse complement strand
ACAACTCAACGGGGCTTGTGGTGGCGGTGCACTTTGGCCCGTGGCATTCAAGACAGGTGTTGCCGTCCCCTACGTCCTCCCTTGTAGGGCACGAAGCCAAACAAACTTAGGCACGCCAAACCAATCTCTGTGACGCCTTTGAACTGGGTGGCGATAAGAACATGGATGGCATCAACATTTGTGCGTTCTCCATACCGTGGACTGATTGGGGAGGGATGCCTGTGGAGATGTCACACAGGAGGTAGGTGCCGGGGCATCGCTAAAACACCACAGTCCTCTCATTTTTAGGCCCTGTTAGTCGAGTTCCTCAATTTAGTTGCACGTCTGGGTCTGTGGTCTGGTTTGCTGCACTGCGGTATTGTAATCGCAAACCAAAGAATGGACTGCTCCGTCACCACAGCCGATTGACAGGCACGTTGTCCGCCACTGGTTGTCCTACTGGCAACTGTACTGTAATATCCGTCAACTCTGTGAACTCGGAAATGTTGGCAGATGACGTTGCTGGCGGGCGGACCACGGCCTCAGCCACCTTGGCCAAATGGCGGAAAGTAAGCACAGCTTGTTGGTCGACAAAAAGCGGTGGAAGTTGTCGAGCTCCCAAACATGAGGAACGAAAGTGTCTGATGGCGAGCGGTTAGAGACCACAAGCAGCTCCCGGTCAAAGTGCTGTACTTCTGTGCTCGTTGGGACGCAACTGAGCGGCATGAGAAGGCGCCAAGCGGCGCTGCAGAGCCCGCCCGCCACTGCTCGTAGACGGCACCGAGACCAGCGTGTCCGAGGCATCCGAGTGATATGTGGCATGGGAGGTTGTGGGGAGCAAAGGAGCGTGTGCCAGCATGGTGGGAGCTTTCGCCAGGGCTGCCTTTAGTGGCAACACAAGCCTCTGTCCCCTCTGCTTCTCAGTCCAGTTCCAAAGCGTGCTTGGGCTATTACCCTGCAACGGCTGCAATGCAAGGATCGCATGAACCTGGGCGGGCATCGAGGGATGAAACCCGGTTTGGTAAAAAATTCACCATCGCGCGAGGAACTCGCCTGCGAGGGACTTGACATGTGACCGGCGCGTGGTGTCTCGGGAAGTGTGCGACGCGCTCCACGCTGTCTTGCACGGCTGCAGTGAGGGCTACACCATACCGTTAGTGGACCTGCTCTGTAGTCCCAGGCGCTTCGATGATGGAGAGACCAAAACTGGCACTTAGCGGAGTTGACAATTAGCCATGTTGGCTGAGCCGCTCAAAAAGTGTTGTACCGCGGAGTGTGCAGCCAGGTGCTGGGATATTGGAACGCACGTGCTTTGCCCACACTAGGATGTCAAATCTCAAGTTACACAAAAGAGAGACACGGCAGCCCGCGAGACAGAGTCCATGAAGGCCTTGAAACAGATTTGAAGCTGCGTTTATATAAGGCCACAACGGCATCCGCAGGAACTCCAACAGACAAAACGGTGTAGTAGATCACTGCTGCTTTCTGGGGAACGTCCAGTGGGTGAACAGGCACTTGATGATATCCCCGGACAAGGTTCGCACCGTGGAGAAATCACATACCCAGCCTGGTGGGTCCGAAAAATCTTGAATATTCGGCACTACTGGTACCGGTCAGACTGCGTCGATTTCAGGCGTCGTTTGCTGCGCTGTTAGCCGCCGGTAGTCGCCACACGGGCGCCAGCCGCCGCCGCCGGGGTGGCACATATGTGGTAGGGGTGAGGCCCACGGGCTGTCGAGGACGCGGCGGACTATACCCCAGGCGCTCCATGTTTGCAAACTCAGCTTTTTGCAACGGCAAGCTTGTCGGGTCGAGGGCGCCGTCAATACAGGCGTAGACGGTGGCCCAGTAGTGGCGAGATGGTGCTCACACACCATGCTTCACGGCAGCACGCCAATATAGAAAGTAGGCTGAGTGAGGCTGGGAAAACCGGCGACAGACGGATGTGGAGTCATCTTGTAGGTGGAGTCATGCTATGAGACAGTCGTATGGAGTCAGCCCCGCTGAGCGTGCACGTGACGGCGTCAATCAAACGGCGGTTCTCTTTACATCCACCCAACAGTTCCATTGCGCACCACCAAAGAATCGACGTCCGAGATGCTGTCACTGCGGATGAATAGCAGTGAACCTGCAGCGCATGGCCGACGCTATGGGCCTCTAACCGGAGGCGCCGGCACCTGGCGCGTTTCAACATCCGCCGTAAGCTGTCATGGCGACGGCCTTTAAGAGCACTCGAGGTCCTAAAACTTTGCATGTGAGCAGAAAACACGGATGCGCTGAAGCTGCTGGCGGCTCCGAAGACCTGCTGCGAGCGGTCCGAGAGACGGGCTGCCGACACGAGAAAGTGGCTTGGCAGCGATGAGCGTGAGTCGTCCAGTGTCACAATGAGCGATGTGTGCGTGGAGAAAATCACGGCCACACTCAGTGCCCTGTGACCCGCCGCAGGAAAAAATGTATCAGCCTCTTCACCAGGCCTCCGACGTCAAGTGTGAACATGGGTGGTTCAGCTAAAGCAAGCCCTCACTTGGGGAAGGCAGCATGATACGCAAGGAAAAGAGCTAGACCAGAAAGAAAATCAGGGCTCGTGTGCTACCCATGGAGATCCAGAATTCAGTCCCATGAGGCTGAGACGGTGTTGCTGTCACGGAGGCGCCTTGAAGTGGATGAAATAGAGGCCTGCGTGGCTCTCTTCAGCGTCCGACGTTCAAACGTTTTTTGACAGGTGGGCTTTGAGTGCTGCACTACTTCTCGTTTGCACGGAGGATTTTTAAGGAGTGCTGCCAACTTCTCTGGATGTTTGTGGGTATGAATTTTCCAAGAGCTGACACAACGTGTAGTACCGTCGTCGGTATCGACAGCCGGTGATCCTCCCGCAACGCGAAACTGCACTTCGGTCTGGGCGAACCATGCAGACGCCGACGATGTCCCAGAAAATTTCGGGGGAGCTTGAGAAGTAAAGCGTTCGGCGGTCGATGGTCGTGTCGTGTCCTTGGATACGTCCAGAGATCACGGTCGGGGGTCACGTGTGTGGAAATTTGCATTGGAAATGAGAGACCACATTTCGCACATTGAGCACACAGTTGTGTGACTCGCTTATTTTCGAGAAAGAGAGGAAGCCAATCGGAAACGTGCGAGCTAATAAGTAGTCCGCATCGGGCTCCCCCCCTCAGGCTCCGCGTCATGAGAAGCTCGTATCCTTAAAGGATAGTGATCCTGAAACACCGAGAACAGTAGAACAACATGTCCTAACAGCAGGAGTTATAGAACAACACATAATAATATACTGTAGGTGAATTATGTGACACTCACTGCAAGGTGACTACTCACTCACAGCACAATATGTTTATAGTGAGGTGAATACTCACAGCACAATCTGTTTATAGTGCGATGACTACTCACAGTACAATCTGTTTATAGTGAAGTGACTACTCTTCTTCTATGTTGTCTAATTTCATCATTTCATGTTCCCGCTATTGTTTGTTATTGTAAGGATTTAATTTTGGAGATGGTTGGTAAACTAAACTCACATTCTGGAATGAGTGCAGTAGTCTTCTATTCCTGTCCATGTGGTGCACCTCAAGAGGAATTGTACAAACCTAAATCATTCAGCAGATCTTGCTTTGGCCTTTTTTAATTTTTTAACATCCATCTTTTCCTTCATAATGTCAGACACTCATGCACACACGCAAGCACTAGACACACAACACACACACCAGAGACACATAAACACCAGATACACACACACAAACACACCAGACACACACACACACACACCAGATTATGTCGTGGATAAAACCCACGGTCTAATACTCAATAATGAGAGGTCGAGAATGACTAGGGTTGAATGATCAAGGATTTATTACGAATGCGCAGAGAGAGTAACAACATCCCCTGGGTTGGTTTGCAAAGAACTGGCCCATTCAGCCCGGGATCTCTGAGGTAACAATCACAGAGCTCCTAAAATCTATGGGCCCTCCCCTATCTCCTTTAACATTTTATCTTTTACTTCCCATGTAGATATATGCATTCATACGTTCAAGCATTAGATACAAAGAGTTACATATTAAACATTAGTTATATGAAGTTTACATATTATGCATGACAGTTATATGAAGTGAGGTTTTTGATTAAAATCCATTCATCGCCTTGTTTATTAACCTGATCTGAAATTACAATGACTTACCACATGTATTTAAGAGATTTGCCCTGTGAAAGCATATTAATTTAAACAGTAAAATATGTATTGGTAATTGTTAATGACACTTAATTTGTCTGTGGCGTATACAGTCATAATTCTGAAGCCGGTAGTGATTTTAACCGAGGTATGGATTAGTTAACTTAAAGGACAAATCCGGTGTAAAATGGATTTGGGATATGTTTGGTATGATAACGAATTTCTAATGTTAGCAGCCAATCAGAATTTCCACTAGCCAATTTTCTTCCTGTGAAAATAAGAGCGATAAGTGCCGCTAAATTAATTATTTTTACATTTTGGATTGTATTAACACAATCCAAGTACATGCATACAACAAAGAAAAACATTTATTTTTCATTTTGATAATTTCAGAGCTCTAACACATCACATTTCTTCAGCACTCTCTGAACACTCTTCAAGGCAACCTGTTTTTGCGGATTTAATCCTGAAGCTCTCCTGATGACTCTGGGCTCTCATGGTCCTTTACAGCCTCGGTTTCAAAATTACGAAATTGTTTGTTTTGTTTTTTTCTTTTGTGTACATGCAGCAGTCCTTACAAAACATGACGACATTTTCGTGATCAAACACAAGCCATTCACAACCCGTCAGCCATTTGGCATTGAACATCATTTTTTTTTCGCTTCGCACGCATTGTTATTTATATTCTCAATCACATCCCCTGCCTTCTCGCTCCCAGACGTCTGTCCAACCAAACCGCCGCATTTAGTTTAAGTTTAGGCTTCTTTTTAATTTACTTTAGCTAGCTCCCTCACTTCTTTTGATAATTTCTGCTCCGTTCATTAATTATTTTTCTGCTTCTTCTTTGTGTTTTCTGTTTCTATGGTTTCTTACGTTGGTTGGTTGCACTGCCTGCGCGCAGCCAATGGGCGTCTTATACGTCCTCACGTAGCGTCACAACAGTGTTTATGGGAAATTAAGTCAGTACTGCCAAGGGAGCAAGAAGAGTGGAGCGGCTTTGACTGACATGATTGCCTCATGCATCACCGCCAAAGTGGCTAGGGAGTTTTTATTAACACTCGGGTGTGGCGGGTGTTAATTTAGAACCCTGGTTCGAACGTTCGTTTTGGAGCACAATAACCGCAGATAGATGCATTCTTCAGTTGCCTGTTTTTAGGGTATTCTATCAAAACGCTATGAACTTGGAATGATAGGGGCATGTGTTAGGGTAAAAACTAAATTGCTATTTTTTCTTATAAGGCTAGAAGACACTTTTTTGGTATTAAAATAAAGGGGCTTAACATATAAAAAGAGTCATTAATAACTTTGTAAGTATACAGATTGTTTATTAAAAAGATGGTAGAATTGGTAGAATTGGCTAAAAACAGCGAACTTAAGAATGCGTCTATATGATCTTTTTTGCTCCCAAACGAACATTCCATGCCGTGATTATGCTAAACATATCCCAGATCCAGACACCGGATTTGTCCTTTAACTTAACGTTTTGCCTTGAAGCCTACAGAATATACATTCTAAAGCCACGTACGAGAACCCAAAGGGGGTAATAGATGTTTCTCTTATGCCGCGTTTCCACTGCAGGGTGCAGTACGGTTCGGTTCGCCTCAGTCCGGTAGGGAGGGGGCGGTATAGCCCAGCTCAGTTCCGAGGTCGCGTTTCCACCACCGACAGTACCCTTTATGGTAGGCCGGATGTCGATCGCCGCGGCAGCTACGTAATCATCGTGACATCATAGCAGCGCAGAGGAGAATGCAGAGGAACGTCTCCACCTCCTTGTTCGCCCAAGCAAGCGTGTTACGCGACATGTTCTCAGCGTTCAACCGTCAAACTCAGTGCAGTGCAGTCCGGGGTGAACTGCAGCATGGAGGAGAAAGTGATTGTTGCCGTTTGCGATTCCCGGAGCTCTATATATAATAGTATATACTATAATTGTATATAATATCACGGCCAAAAGCTCTGTGCGCCTCCGGATGGCCGTAGCGTGGGGAGCTCTCATAGGGATTGGGCTTTATTAGGTTTGTTTGTTTGTTTTGTCCCCACGTCACCCGGAAGTGATGATTCTGTCGACCAATCAACGGAGGCGGTGTGTAGCTCAAATTTTCCGGCACCCTTTCAGTCGTCTCAGTACCCCAACGGAGGAGTACTGAAGACGAGGGCAAAACGAGTACGGCTCAGTCCGGGTCACGCCCACTTTTGGCGGTGGAAACGCAATCCTTACCGCACTTTTGCGAACCGAACCGAACCGTACCGCACCCTGCAGTGGAAACGCGGCATAAGAAGCCATTTACATGAGGCGTCGGGGGTTCATCAGAATGCAGGCATGTGTTTGTCACAGGAAGGCCAGGCAATATCAATAGTGTTTAACATTGGCTTATGAGTATATTAACCTTATATTAAACTTACTTACCTCCTTTTATCTAAGTGAACTGAGAAATAGACTGATGTCATTGTCTACAGAGAGATGTCTGTCTGAGCGTTTGCCGGTCAACGCCGGACCAAGGTCTGGAGCCCCCTGTTGATACATTTCTCTCCACTAATCCAACAATCGGCAGATATCCTTTAACCTTCATTATTTTCTACCATAATACACACAAACACACACCAGATACACAAACACCAGACACACACACACAAACACACCAGACACACACCCACCAGACACACACACAAACACACACCAACACACGCGTGCACGCACACACACCACGCACGCACGCACACACACACACACACACACACACACACACACACACACACACACACACACACACACACACACACACACACACACACACACACACACACACACACACACACACACACACACACACACACACACACACACACATATAACTGAAATCTAAGCAGAAGGCTTTTGTCAGAGTTGAAGAGGTTTTCGCCTTACTTCCAAACAGAGTTGCAAGAGCCATGTCCAAGCCAATCATCAGCTATTAGTGAGGGAAGCTTCTATCCCAAAAGCCTCTGTTTGAGCTTTTTTCATTTTAGACCACTCCTGGCACATTTCTGACCAATCACAAGGCATCTCTTCCCTGATTGGTTCAGGGAATCAATCCTGCCCGTCAATAACTTTTGCTCACACATCGTTGCCATCTCAATGGAGGAGTTAAGCAGTAAGGGAAAGAGCAGCTAAAATACAGTTTAAACATATAGTGGCTTGGTTAGTCTGACCTTTTATCATTTCTAAAGTGTCTATAAACGTGTCTGTAACCAAGCGTCTTGTCTGGGGAGCTCTAGGCCTCTAGGAGACAACTTTGCAAACTGGAAATATTTCAAAAGAAAAATACCTGGTCAATAGAAATATGTTCAAAAACGATCTAAAATGTTCTATTCCAAAACTAAAAAAAAAATAATAAGGCTACGTTTACATGATGACGGTCTGAACAGAAGATGCAAAAGTGGAGTTGCGTCTTCACTTTTTATTCCGCTTTTAGATGAGCGTTTTCAGGAGGAAATCTGAGTGCATACGGTGACGCAAACGTGTGTGGATTTCGATTGGGTATGCATGTCAGGTGGCTAAGTGGTGCTGTGATACACTATCACACAACCCCACCATGTCTGAGCACATGCGTAGAATCTTCCTTCTATGATGATAATTAATAATAAGGGCATTTAGCAGACGCTTTTATCCAAAGCGACTTACATCGGTTAATACACACATTGACACACCGACGGCAGAGTCAACCATGCAAGGCGACAGCCAGCTCGTCAGGAGCAGTTAGGGTTAAGTGTGTTGCTCAGGGACACATAGGGGAGCTGGGGATCGAACCAGCAAACTTTCGGTTACAAGGCGCAACTGCTCTACCTCCTGAGCTAAGCCGACCCCGCTTTCCTTCTCTTATCTGCGCCCTGAAAACCAAAACATAATTGCAGATCCTTCTCTGTTCAGTAATACTATCTGTACATATCCTGTACATTCCGTGGAAAGACTCCTTCAAGTTTATTAGAGCTGCCAGAGCAGTTTGACGGTCTGATGCATGGAAATAATCCAACCTGTTAGTTTATTTCCCTGTACTGGCGCATGTGACGTAAACGCGTATGCGACGTGAGTAGATCTGAGCAGAGTTTTGCGCCTTGGCAGTGTAGAAGGAAACGCTACGGCAGATAATATTCAAGTTTTCCACTCTGGAGGTTGGTTTCAGATCTTTTGCGTTTTTTAGCCCCACAAACCCTGTCACCGTCAAAACGGAAAAAAAAAAAATGTTTTTACCCGCATGCGTCCTCGTGTAAACGGGGCCTAAGACGCCAACTCCATCTAAAAAGCGGTGGTAGTGGTAGTAGCTGTTATGAAGAACAGTGGTCAGATCTTTAGAGGCCCCCGACTGTGCCCTGTGTGTTACCAGCTTCTGCTAGGTTCTCCCCAGGGTTCTCTGTCATGGTACCAGGTTCTGCTGGGTTCACCCCACGGTTCTGTGTCAGCGTACCAGGTTGTTATGGGTTCTCCCCAGGCTTCTCTGTCATGGTACCAGGTTCTGGTGGGTTCTCCCGAGGGTTCTGTGTGGGCTTATCGTACCAGGTTCCCTGGGTTCTCCCAAGGGTTCTGGGGGTGTCATCGTAACAGGTTCTGCTGGTGCCTTCGGCGCACATTGTTTTCAACCTCATGTCCAGCGGTATTCCCGATCCAGGAAACGGTGTGCTGACAATGTACATTGTGCTAATGATTCATGAACACAACGGTGGGCTCTCTCTGACCCCTTGACTTTTGAGAGGCATCCCTGATAACGTTTCCATGCAAGCAACTGCTCAGATAATGGGTTGGATTGCAGGATGAATATTAATATTTCTTACAGCTATGGCTGCTGTGGATAATGCATACATACTAATCGAGATATGTATGTTTAAACTAGGGATGGGCATGATTAATCGACGATCGACTAATTGATCGTTAAGAATTTCGTCGATTACGTAAATTTTTCATCGACTAAACTAATGCCATGTGCAATTAAACATTTTACCACACGGGGGCAATATTTAAATTGGCGGGCTCCTCCCCCGCAATAAACATCCCACTTTGTGCGGTGAACTCTTTACGCCTAGCAGCTATAAAAACTATAATACTATAAAAACTACAAAATGACTATTAATGCAGGCTATGTGGAAAATGCGCCGACTTTGGCTCAGCCTGGCTCCGCCCTCTTCCGCTAGGTAGCTAAGATGACGTTGAGTACGGAAAGTGTACATCGCCACACACTTCGCGATAGTTTCCTTTCAGTACACTTATTTTCGCCCGATCTGATCGACTCAATACCACTCAAGGCGAGGTTGGCATCGAGGCAGAAATAAAGAACTTTCTGAGGCCCTGGATTGCACCTCTACAGCTGGTGGAAAGTTGTTCCCCTGCTTTGCCAAGTGAGCACGGAGGTATTCGTGCATCACGGCAGCGTCGGTCCCCTCAGAGCGGGTGTTTTCGGCGGCTGGACTGACGGTCACCAGGCTGCGGTCGCGTCTGACCCCGGAGCATGTCAACATGCTCATCTTTCTGAACAAAAATCCGTAGACTGGTGCTGAAGTTGTGTGTGGAGTTACTGGTTCTATTTTCAGAAGCTTTGTTACTAAGCCTAATTCATTGTTCTCGGCCTTCTTTCTCTGCCTTTTAAAAATATTTTTGCGTTACATTTGGGCAAAACCTGTCCGAATTAATTATAATACATTTTTTGGTTAAGTTATAACATGATTTTTTAATATATTATTGTTATTATTTTGGGAAGAAACTAGGGTTGTGTTTTATTTTTAGTCATGTTTATGAGCGCCGGCTTCGAGCAGCTGCAGGCTCCGTTGCTTAGTTTAGGTTTAACCGAGTTGTTCATCTAATAATAAAGATCCCAATGAGGAAAACACACTGTTTTTGTAATTTCATTTCATTTTGAATGTAAATACTTAATCCAATAAGCATATAAATGGATCCTCGACTGGTAGCCTACTGAACTGTTGAAAAGCAACGCAAAAAATAAATAAAAAATTAACGATTAATCGACTAATTGATCGTTAATTCCCCCGACGATCGACTAAGACAACTTAATCAAATGCCCATCCCTAGTTTAAACATATTCATCCAGATATCTATGTTTATAAACATATTCATCCAGATATGTATACATATTCATCCAGTTATGTATGTATATAAACATATTTATCCAGATATGCATGTACATATTCATCCAGATATGCATGTTTATATTGTGGCGAACCGGCCCCAGGAATTTCTCTGTCACTCTGTAATCACCACACACCAAGGTCTGTTCAAAGCCTAAAGAGGCATTTATTCAATGAACAACGGAAAACGCGTGGGTCTGTGCCCAACGTGGGGAAAACGAAAATAATACCAATGAGCCACGGAAGAGTCAGTGCTATTTTCTCTTCGGCACGGCCAGTCTCGTCCCTGAAGAGGGAGGTCGTTCCCGTCTGGAGCTCCATTCCGGCGGTGCGTTCCTCGCCTGTCAACGTCTTCCGTGTGTGCGGGCTCCCTTGCGAGCGCTGGGAAAAGGTTGGCTAGATCCACTGGTAGACCAGTCTGAATCGGGTCCTGGAGGTTCCCCGGTCCACTCGTACTTCCAGTTCCCCCCCCTAAGAGAAGATGATACAGCTGTGAGGGACAGGAACTCATTTTCACAACAGCCTTTAAAAGGGTACCTGTTCTTCCTCGTCCTTTGCCGCAGGTGTCCTCCATTGCGCTGATTCTTGTGACGCAATGGACGCTCTCTGGCGCTGACTGGTGGATATCGGCGGTTTACGCCATCCACCACCTCTCCCCTGGGCCACCTGGCCCGAGGGGTTGGGACCATGTTGCCACGCTCCTCCACCGCTGATTGAAGCCTTGGGTTGCCTCTGACGACAAAAGACAAGCATCTCGGCGGGACAGAGGGTCGGCATTGGCGTGTTCCCTCGCCGGCCTGTGGTCCACCTGAAACCTAAAATCCTGGAGGGCCAGGAACCACCCCGTCCCCCGTATATTAGAGTCCTTCGCACTGGCCATCCACTTGAGTGGTGCATGGTCAGTGTCGTGCGTGAACTCCTGGCCCAGGAGGTAGTATTTCAGCTTGTCGAGGGCCCATTTGATGGCCAGGGCCTCCTTCTCCACGGTGGAGTAGATTCTCTCGTTGGAGATGAGTTTCCTACTAATGTAGGTTAGTGGGTGTTCCTCTCCCGCCTGGACCTGTGAGAGTACCGCTCCCAGTCCCTTTTCGGACGCGTCGGTGTGGACTGCTAGGGCCAGAGAGAAATCATGTGTTTTCAGGATGGGTTCCGAGCAGTGGGCTCATCAAAGGTTACCGAAGGCCCTGTCTGCCTCCGATCAGGTTAACTGGTCTGGCAGGGCCTTCCGGGTCAGATCATTTAGGGGGCTGGCCAGAGTGGCGAAGCCGGGGTTAAACCTCTGGTAGTACCCTAGCAGACCAAGAGACGACTTCACCTGTTTTTTGGAGGTGGGGCTGGGCCAGTCCCTGATGGCTGCAACCTTGCTCTCCTAGGGTCGGACGCTCCCCCGTCCGACTTGGTAACCCAGGTAAGCCGTTTCCTCCAGACCTAGGCGGCACTTGGCTGGGTTGGCCGTGAGTCCGGCCTTCCTTAACTCCCCCAGGACCGGCCGCAGCTAACGGAGGTGTACATCTCAGCTGGCGCTGTGGATGATGATGTCGTCTATGTACGCTGCTGCGTACGCCTGGTGAGGCCGAAGCAGTTGGTCCATCATTCGCTGGAATTTGGCGGGAGCGCCATGGACGCCGAATGGGAGGACCCCTCCGGGGTCGCAAACGGTGCTTCTCCCTAGCGGTATTGGTGAGAGGAATCTGCCAGTACCCCTTGGTGAGGTCCAGGGTGGAGAGATAGCGGGTGGGTCCGAGCCGCTCAATCAGTTCATCAACCCTGGGCATGGGGTAGGCGTCGAAGTCCAAGACCTCATTCACTCCCCGGAATTCATTACAAAATATAAAAGATCCATCGGGTTTGGGGACCAGGACGATGGGACTAGACCAGGCACTGCGTTGAAACTGAGCTGGAGCATTCTGGCGTCCTCCTCCCGGATAGCGTTCCTACGGGCTTCGGGGACCCAGTAGGGTGGGACGCGCACTGTGACGCCTAGCGGCATTTTAATGTTATGTTATGTCACCTTGGTCCTCCCGGGTACTTCCGAGAAGACATCCTGGTGCTGTAGGATGTCTTCCTTGAGGTCCTGTATCTGGGCTGAGATGAGGTCTTTTCCCACGGGAACCACCGGTATGTCGCGTCGAAGGGGAGGGGTGCCGGTGCCGGTGGGGAAGCTCCAGTCCACCACTGCTTCAGCAGGTTGATGTGATAGAGTTGGGCGGGTTTGCGTCTCCCAGGCTGCCATTACCCAGTAGATAACCTCCCCCGACATGTCGAACACCTTGTAGGGCCCCTGCCACTTGGCCAAGAACTTGCTTTCTGCAGTTGGTATGAGGACCAGGACCATTTCTCCGGGCTGAAATATGCGCAGCTGGGCTCCCCGGTTGTAGACCCGTGCTTGAGCTTGCTGGGCCTGTCTGAGATGGTCCCGGACGATGGGCCAGACCTGCGCCATGTGATCCAGCACCTGCTCCACGTGGTCCACCATAGTAGTGATGAGAGGGGATGGCCGGCTCTCCCCACGCCTCCTTGGCGAGGTCAAGGAGTCCCCTTGGTCTTCTCCCATACAATAGCTTGAGGGGGGAGCAACCCGTGGAGGCTTGGGGCACTTCCCCGGATTGCAAACAGAATGTGGGGCAGGAGCTGGTCCCAATTTCTTCCATCGGTATCCATGGCCTTCTTGAGCACTTGTTTTAGTGTCTTGTTAAAACGTTCCTCGAGCCCCCGATGTTCGGAGCAGCTTTACCTGGAGGAGGCTAAACAGTTCTTTCATTACCTGCGACATTTAACAGGACCCCTGGTCTGTGAGTACCTCCCTGGCTATCCCTACCCAACTGAACAGAAGCATAAGCTCCTTAGAGACCGCCTTGGCGGAGTGGTAGGGCTTCAGCATACCTGGTAGCGTAGTCCACTAACACTTAAATATACCTATGTTCCCGGCTGGTCTTCGGAAGAGGCCCGGCAATGTCCAGTGCTAACCGGTCGAACGGTACTTCAATAATTGGCATGGGGATTAGAGGGTCGAACCTCGGGTAATGACTGTCGCGCTCCGGTGTCAAATCCTGGCTCGCCTGCTGTGCGGGTCTGGTGAGGAAGAGGGACAGGATGTGAGCCCATTGGTCCTCCAGCCAAGCTCTCCCGACGTGCCGTCCTTTCGAATACCTCCAGGTAGGCCTCCACGTCCTCGTCCGGACTGAGTTTGGTGAGGCGGCTGGTCCGAGGGGTTGGGACCGGGTTGCCACAATACATCATCATCCAGATATGTTTGTATATATATAATCATCCAGATGTGTATGTTTATATACATTTTCATCCAGATGTGTATGTTTGTATACATATTAATCCCGATATGTATGTCTATGCACCAGGACTCTGTTGTTCTCCCCATGTAGGTTAGTGAGGATGGGTCTGTAGGCACTGAAAAACTCACATCCGCCCTTCTAACTGTTTGCTTCGCTCACTGTTAGCCCCGGTCACTGTTAGCCCCGCTCACTGTTAGCCCCGCTCACTGTTAGCCCTGCTAACTGCTCACTGTTAGCCCTGCTATCTTTCCTCTGTGTTCAGCTGCATTATTTGCCAGCTACTAATTATTTAACATCGACCTTTGTTAGGTGCTATCTTTTTTTTCGATAACTGGACTGAGGATATCTTACAACAAACTTTTATTGGATTACATTGTTTATTTCATGCTTCTTCAAGTAGAACCAAATGATTCGTTTTTACCTCATTGCCTGATGCAATTTCTTTCCTCCTGAATAGTGACTTATTAAAATAAATTGTATTAAGTGTGTGTGTGTGTGTGTGTGTGTGTGTGTGTGTTGTGTGTGTGTGTGTGTGTGGTGTGTGTGTGTGTGTGTGTGTGTGTGTGTGAGTGTGAGAGAGGTCTAAAAGAGCCTACTTGGTTTCCTGCATTCTGGCCGTTCAGTCTTATGTATACAAGATGCACACTACGCACAACAAAATCTTGCATATTTTAACACTACTCGCTATCAAATTAACATTTCATAACCCCAACTTCTGTGTTTGCCCATTAGCCTGTTCTACTGGGGGAGGGCTAAAACTTAATGGGGAGTAAACATACATGTCTGACCCTGGGAAAGTAAAGGTTATTTGAAACCATGAAGTGCACCATAATCAGCTGTGATAATTAAGGCAACATATGTACACTACAGTTGATAGTGCCATACGCAATGGCTTCCTGATAACTCCCTCATGTAAGTGAAGTTATTTCAGGTTTGGCTTACATTTCCAAGAGGGTAGCAGCATTACAGATTTATCCACCATTTCCACAAGGGTATTGTCAACTTAAACATATTTTGTGTGGTTGCAGTGTGTGGGCCACAAGGTTATTGTTTGATTGAATTAATGTTTGTGTGTCATAACATTGTACGATACGTTTGTTTTTTTGTAAAAGTTGTACTTTTGAACAAATAGTGTGGTTTAAGACCACTATTATTATCCTGCATGTCCTTTTGGTTTTACAATAAGGGTACATTAATGAACCAATAATTAACATCAGTTTATGTAGCAACAAACAAACTAAAGTTAACTGTTGATTAACCGTTAACAAATGGTATAGTAATCATTTACTAATGGTGTTTATGGCAACTAAGGTATTCATTTATACATTATTTCATATGGTTAGGGATAACCCTAACATTAACCCTAAGCCATATTGTATCGGTATATAAGAATGTATATTACTGCATGAACTTACCATAAAGCTAGGCATTAAAAAAATTATACACAAAATATATATTTATTGTCACGGTTACTCACTGATATGTGACACATCTATAAACTGTTGGATGTTTCTTTGTTTGTCTTTGTTCTGTGGCCGTTTGCTCCAGTCATCGGTATTGTTGTTATATACCTACGGCTACTGCAGTTTTATCCTGTTGGAATAGGGATCTGGGTCATGAAAAGCAATTTGTGAGCTTAGAGGTGTGGCTGTCATTTACACCAGTGTGAGCTGTAATTGAGGTTGCCCTTAGGCCTAGAGAGTGGTAAGCCAACACACCCACACCACACGCCACAGCTCAAGGTGTGCATATCACATGCTATTTACCTGTGCGGAAACACAAATACCACCGTTTTGATCCCTTGTGCCCTATTGCAAGATCAACCATGTGTGCCAGTTCCTGTTGTTTACTCAACCATTGGATGTGAAAGAGCGATAAAATGTCGTAATTCAATTCCTATGTGTTCAAAGAACAACGTCAACTGAACTTATCTTAAAGGCATTAAATGTAACATTGACACTGAGCGTTTACAATAGGTACTGCGGTCCAAATGCCCAATGTGATACTGAGATGTCTGTGTCCCTCCTGCCCAACATTTAAGCTCCCACAGGGCGCTAGGCTGAGGAGACTGAACCAACCAAAGCACACGACGAACCAAGCTCCATATTATATTTTGAGATCACCGAGATAATTGTATTTTGACAATGACAAGCGAAGACGATTACTGCACTGTCAGTTAATCAGCTACTGTTTACGCAAATTATGAACCAGGTCGTTTTTTTTTTTTTATAACTCTTTCTAAGCTCCAAGCTCAAAGCATACCTGTTCAGGGGAGAGTTTAAGGCTTTAAGCTAGCTCTGTTTTCAACTGTACCTCCGTCATTGAGCGTTTTTTGAAAGAGGTTGAGGCCTTTTTTTGGTTGGGTAGAATCCAGTGCAATCTCAGTGGATCCAGTCCGTGTGCTTGCTTCAATTTCTGCAGCACGCTTTGTTTGTATGCCAATACTTTTCATATCTTGCAACCCTCGGGGTGGAAATGGGATATGCAATCACAAAGAAGGAAGCAAACACAGGCCATCCGACCCTGAACTACATTTCGCAGGAGAACATACTGGAATAGCATTGTTGTTCGAAGTAGCTAGTGTTTCAATATAGCATCTTCCTTAATCTCTGATGATATATGGTCCTTGGTGGTTAAGATTCAGTTAATTAGTTACATATAGCTCCTTCTATTCTGTTACTTTACAGGAAGTTTGTGGGTAACAATTTCTGTCCGGCCATATCTATAATTCATGATAAGATTATAAGACACTGTATCAAGTGCATATTTACTGTATGCCTCAAAACAGCTTTGTGGAAAATGTTACACTTCGTACGGACTGTATGGAATTAGTCTGCTGGTAAATGTAAATAACTTTGTTGCCTTTATTAGGAGGAGACCAAACACTGGACTTGAGACCACATGCCACTCTAATCTAATGTCTTTACTTAACCACCAACAAAAACACGGCTTTTAAAGCTAGGGTAGGCAAATTATTTGAGAAGCATTTTCTTCCTATTTTTTGATATTCTCTTCAAAAATCATTGGCTTTTGCAGGCCTGTAATTAGAAGACAGGTAGGAAATCCAATCATTTCATTTGTCCAGAATAAAATGATTGGACGGACCACCTGTCCATCGCCCCACCTTCCCGGCTATTATTGCTCACTCTGCCCTTGCACTCTGCCCTTGCACTCTGGCCGTGCACTCATTGTGCATGGCTGGAGTCTTCCAAAAGGCTAAGCAGACATATTACTTAAGATAGCTAGCAGCTTTGGAGCGAGGCCTAAAGGGAGGTAGATGTTTTGTTTATATTGGTGTTGAATTCTTTTTATTGTATTCTTAGTCTTCTCAAAATGTCCTTAGCCTGGCTGTTTAACTGTAAAAAAAAATCTAAAGTAATCAAGATAACTATTAATATCTAATTATTTAAAAAATAGGAATGAAAGCGATGAATATTCAGCCCTAATGAGACACCTTACCTCAAAAGGGCCAAACGACTCATGCAGGATAATGTCCAAACATGTCTTTCATGTCAAGCATACGACGACGAATGTAGCCCAATTACTGATCCGTTTTACAGAATGCCATCAGCTTTCAGATGCATCCACTTTGTCGGTTGTGATGTATTTTCAAAGCCTTGGGTTCTGATATTGTGGAAGATGCCGGCGTCCTCCAGAGGTACATCAGCAGATTGTCTGCAGAGGAGTTTGACCTGCTGTCGTTAGACAGGGCTCCAAGCCACTCGTCTTCATAATTCTTTCTCCTTACTGCTTGGGTGTTTTATGGTCAGGTTTCTGACACTACTACGGACTCGGAAATGGCCAACCCGAGGATTTGAAGACCCGCCCCTCCTCCCAATCCGTGACGAGCACAGGATTCTCTTGACGCGCACCCAATGACGCAGCATGATTCGTCAGATCTGGCAGCTCAGCATTGACGGGCCATATGTGAAACCTTGAGCCACAAATGGCTGCAGTCTGATGGATGTGGAACATTAGGTAGTGGTCAAGGCGCTTGGGGAGTAGGATGGGGGACTGAAACTGACTCAGTACGCTGGTTATGTGGTGGAGCTGTGGAGCAGTTCAGTTGTAGGTGAGGGAGACTCCACTAGGACGAGGTTCAGCCGGTTGGAGTTGGAGAGGATCCTGCCAAGCTAGACTGACTCAGATTTGAGGTACGTTGAGTCCAGACGTCAGCCGGCGGTACAATTTGGGATGGTATGGGTGTGTAAGGACTTGACATGAGCACTTCAACGCTTGGGATGTGGGACGCTTGACCAGGGTCACTGGTAGTTGAGGGGAGACTCCATTAGACTGATTCAGCCGTTGGGAAGTGAACCCAGGGATACCTCCACTAGACTGACATCCAGACGTAGGTGGACTTTTGGTCCTGTAGCGGTCCAGCGCGTTTGGGACCCATGCTCCGCGCCACGCCTTACAGAGAAAAAAAACCAAGTGAAGGGGAGACGATGCCACTAGACACGCAGGACATTGGAAAACTCTCTCCATTAACAAGTACAAAGATTAATGCACAGAGGTGGTGCCCTGGAAAACTCTCCATCATTCTTGCTTGTTTCTCAATACGATCTTCCTGGTGATGTGATCCGAACCATTTTAAAGGTTTGTTTTTTCCGGTTACATTTTGTACGTTTGTGCGTTATATTATTTTGAATATTATTTTAGTTTTTATTGGTGATCTCAGAAAAAGCTCCTTATTTATACTTGCGCGAATACAACCGTGTCGGAACTTATCGGTGACGATGGCTTTCATCAACTCTAAGAATAAGGCTATGGTCTACTTTTCAGTGGCTAACCTTTGAATCAATGCTCAGGAACAACCTTCCCTTTTAAAGCTCCCATAAATAATTTCGGGTTCATCTCTTTGCTTGTGGTTGTGAATGCAGCATTCTCAGTTTTTTAATTGAAAAGTGCTGTTTGTGGTGTATTCTGAGATGTCTTCTAGGAGAGTATGTTCAAGTGCCACCCGGGGCCAATCACCTTGCCCTTGACAAGACCCTCTACCACCTGCTCGTTTCCTCTCCGTCTCCTGGGCGGTAGCCGTTGCTCATCATCGTATCAGGTGAAAGTGTGTGACGTACGACTGAGCAGTGCGAGTCTGGCGGAGTTGGGGGTGGGTATGGTTGGAGCAGAGGTAGTGCAAGAGGATACCGTGATTATCTCTGCACCCCCCAGCCGGTGTTGGCCCTCTTTCCTCCTCCTCCTTCTACCATCATCCCTGCAATCTCTCTGTTAGTGATGCAGAGTGGGGTTGTTGCAAACCAAGCTAGCCTTCATTCTACCTTCCATCTACGTCCAGTCTATGCATACCCCTATCACCCCCCACCCCATCCCAAGGAAGAAGGAAGAGTTGTTTCTCATAGATAAGTATTTAAGTGACATTCTGTGCTGTCGTGAGGCGTTTGCAAAAGCCAGCCAGATTATTACCGAATGCGTGCTGACCCCCAAGCCTCCACGACCACCATCAGAACAGGACCTGTTGTGGTGTGTTTGTTTCTGCGGTGCCCTTCCTAATATTTTGTTATTGCTCTGTTCGAGTTTTGGATTTCAAGCCTCAGCTATGCACTGGGTATATTGGGGCACTGGAGCAGTTAAGTTACCTTTAAAGGGGAAAAGTTCAATATATAACACGTGCTGACCCAAGATAAAAAAAGCTCTTCTTCAATGATAGGTTCGAAGAGCAGGACATTGGTAGTTGTGGTATCCAACGAATTCCTTAAATTAAGGCTGGCTTATATACGCTGGTATAGGGCTGAATGATTGTTTTCTATG
>OLKM01004919.1:0-19322 GCA_900291075.1 Melanogrammus aeglefinus | reverse complement strand
AGATCAACCTCTAAGTCTTCAGTGGTTATGGAGGCACTGCCAGACCCAACTATAAGGGCAATTTTATCTACCATGAGCAGCCTGGAGCTAAAGCTAGCTCAGCTCCACCTGCTCCACCACAACCTGCAGCTGGAGATAAAGTTATGAGGATGATGTGGTGAGGATGATGGGACCAGGATGATGTGGTGAGGATGATGTGGATGATGTGGATGATGTGGTGAGGATAATGTAATGAGGATGATGTGGTGAGGATGATGTGGTGAGGATGATGTAATGACGATAATGTGGTGAAGATAATGTGATGAGGGTGATGTGGTGAGGATGATACGGTGAGGATGATGTGATGAGGAAGATATGATGAGGTTGATGCGATGAGGAGAACCCTAACCCTCACCTGGATCTTCATCCTCTGACAGAGCGGAGGGAACATCTCCCTGAAGACGATCTGTTCGTTCCACACGGGGTCCGCCGTTGACTTTTGAGTGGACGTGCGGCCTTGGCGTCACAGCAAAAGATCAGACAAAGTGAGAATGTTAACAGAGCTGGAGGTATTATGGGAGAACTGGAGGAGAGACAGAGGATAACCAGATATTTGGATCGCTCCCTCCCTCCCTCCCCTCCTCCCTCCCTGCTTAGTGTTGAAGAACGCTGGATAACTCCATACACACACTGGGGACTGATTGGTCAGAAACGCGCCAGCAGCGTTTCACTAATAACACACCAATAATAATTTCTACCAAAGAAACCTGAAGCTACAGTAGTTAGCATAACAGATAGCATGAGGATGGACTGACGGTCTGCCTGAAAAAGCTGACCACCACGTAGGGGTCGATGAGCGCCGTGGCGTCTCCGATGAAGGCCTTGGTGACATTGGCCATGATGCTGGAGTTGTTGCGGGGAAGGCCTTCTGCCCGGAAGACCCGGACGTAGAAGCGGGCCAAGGGCCGCTCCCCCGACAGACCCTCTGGGACCAGCAGGTTCCTGGGGACAGGTGCATTCTGGGTCATGGAGGATGCCCGTGGGCCTTGGGCAGCAGATGTTATCATTCAGATGAATATGATGCTTCACTGATCCTGGATCAGTAAACGTGTCTCATTTGGTTGTTCAACAAGTGTGATCTATCTGATCACCATGCTAACAAGACCTTCGGATGTCTGGAGGTTGGCGGTACTAAATCTCACTTCTCGATCTCTTCCTCCGCATCGCTGGCCTTCTGTCCAGGAGGCGTGGCATCGCCCTTCCCTGACACGCTGATGTCACACTTCACGTAACCTTTGACCCCTATGCTGAGGTTACTCGGGTCAGTAAGCACCGCCCACTTATTGGTGAACTGGTGACCTAGGGAGAGGAGAGGAGGAGAGAGGAGAGGAGAGAGGGGAGAGGAGGAGTGAGGAGAGGAGGGGGCAGGAGAAGAGGAGAGGAGGGGGGGAGGAGAAGAGGGGAGAAGCAAGGAGGAGAGAGGAGAGGAGAGGATGAGTAAAGTGGAGGAGAGAAGGAGAAGAGAGACCAAGTAGGGTCTGTACCAAAAAAACTATCTTTAGGGCAACTAGTCTACTGTAGCAAACCTAGAGCAGGCAGAGCAAGGTGAGAACCCAATGAGAGTGTGGATGAGGAACTGAGCACCTGGCTGCCGATAAACTGTGCCCACGTCAAGCTTGAAGGTCCCAACAGAAAAACTCCTTAACATCTTGGAATGGACCACCTAGAGAGAGAGAGAGAGAGAGAGAGAGAGAGAGAGAGAGAGAGAGAGAGAGAGAGAGAGAGAGAGAGAGAGAGAGAGAGAGAGAGAGAGAGAGAGAGAGAGAGAGAGATGTTTGCTCAATTCTAAAGTGAGTGGATCAATATATTATCTTGTATCAAAAGGTAACTTCTGACTGGTCGTTGATGAGTTCACTTACTGATAGCCGGATGACCTTGTCGAAGAACAGCTCTTCATGGGCGAAGAAGTCAAAAACAAAGTACTGCAGAAGAGAGAACGATAGTTAGGATATTATAACTCTAGTTCTATGATTGTAGCCGTAGCCGTCTTGGCTTCGCCTTATGGGCTTGTCCCGTGCGCGTGCTTGCGCGCACTGAGAATTTCAACTATGCACCAATCAACGTGAGCACTGCCCACATTTCCCACGAACGTGTATATAAAGGCGGGGTAAGCCGCTGTTCACTCTCCATGCTATTCTTTCAGCATTTGGGGGGTACAGCAGGTGGGAAACTAGACGGCTACGCCTACACTATCATAGAACTAGAGTTATAATATATCATAACTATCGTTCTATTTCTTGCAGGCTACGCCGTTCTAGGCTCACCTTATGGGCTAAGGCGAAGCTGCGAGCGGAGCCCAATCAATGTACTCCTGCTGGACCCAGTCAAAAAAACCTAAGTCACCAGGGCACATAAGACTCAAAAAAGCTGAGGATGTGCAAAACACAACAGCTTAATAAAAAACTAATTCCTCCTAGATCAAGCAAGGCGATGATCAAGAGAAAAAAGTGAGTCTGCAAAGACTCCGGCCCCAATCCTTCCTTCATGGAATCCATGAAAAAACCAGAGTAATAAGGCCCATTCACACCCTACGGTAAATACGGATACGGACCGTTTCGTCCGGATCCGAAGGTATGAATCGGCCTATACGGTTACCCATAGGTCCGCTACCACCGGGGGCGGAGCTACGGAGTTTGACTCTCCAATAAGGAGCTCCTCTCGTCCGTTCCATATTTGAAAACGGCGGGAGTGCCATATTGGCAGACAAAACTAACTCGTCAATCGGCGAGCCAATAGGAACCACTCTTCTCCGCTTTCCATTTGAAAAACGGAGGGAGAGAAATACTGGCAGTTAAGTCCAACTTGCCATCCGGCGAGAGGAAATTCAACGATGCCACTTAAAAGAACATGCCTTCATTCTTAAGCCGTCGAAGGGGCACCGGACTCCAACACAGAGTTGCCGAGTGAGCCCCTGAACAAGCATAGGCTAAGCCAACACCCTCACATATCCAGCGAGAGAACCGCTGTTTAGAGAGAGCGCGGCCCCTGCTAGCGTCGCTATAACACACAAACAACTGTTGTGTGGAGCGGAACGCGGCCGAGCGTTTCACATACATAGCCAGCGCCCGCACCGGGCACAGGAGATGCAACTCCGCCTCCGCCTCACTAGAATGAGGCGGGGGGTGAAAAGCCTTAAGCACAATATCCCTCGACCGGAAAGAACTATTAATGTTCTTAGGGAGGAACGCAGGATTAGGTCTGAGCAGCGCAAAGGAACTGTCCTCGTTAAGCAACAAGCAGCTCGGGCTGACAGACAATGCGGTCAGCTCACCGGCCCGCTTGGCCGAAACCAAAGCCAATAAGAGCGCCGTCTTAAAGCTGGGGTATGTAGTCCTGTTCAGAAGCACTTTGTCTTATACTGGGGGAAATGGCCCATCTAATTTCAGAGGAATCGGTACGCTATGTCAGCAGGAAAAGGAACGGAAAATAACAGAGCTCTGTGACAGCCGCAAGACTGAGAAAACTCCGCCCAATCTGTATCCTTCAGACCGTAGGGCACGGATTGGTCGAAGTTTGCTCGGAGACTAAGGAACC
This sequence comes from Melanogrammus aeglefinus, assembly GCA_900291075.1. Taxonomy (NCBI): domain Eukaryota; kingdom Metazoa; phylum Chordata; class Actinopteri; order Gadiformes; family Gadidae; genus Melanogrammus; species Melanogrammus aeglefinus. The sequence continues at coordinate 15,749 of OLKM01004919.1, read as the reverse complement.
AATCAGATGCCTTCATGTCTAGTTCTGCACCCGCCCCCCTCCTACGGGAGCGCGCACAGCCTTCAGGTCTTGCTGCCTCCGTGCCGCTTGTCATTTTTGGTGTGCGCGTCCCTGTGTGTGGGGGCGTGGCTTGGACGGACTCACTGACGGGTGGGGGAGCAGGGGGGAGGAACTTAGAGGAGGGAGGAGGAGGTGCTTTTTTCAAATCTTGCTCGCTCTCTTGCTAGTTTTCCAGGACTACAAACCCCAGCTTTAAAGGACAGGGCATCCAAAGGGGCCTGAGACAGAGGCTTGAATGGGTCCCTGGACAACCCGCGCAACACGGTGGGGAGGTCCCAGCGTGGTGTAAGCACGCGCGAAACAGGCCTAACCCGTCTAGCCTCATGCAAGAACCTCTTGACCAGTGGATGGCTGAAGATCGGTCCACAATCACAGCCCGCATAGCCAGCTGAAACAGCTGCCGCATAGACCTTGATAGTGGAAAATGCCAAACCCTTCTCCAATAAGTGCTGCAGAAAAGCAAGCACGCTTCCCACCCTGCAATGGGATGGAACAGCGTGGTTCCTGTCACACCAATCAGAGAAAGCGCACCACTTCGCCGCATAAAGGGAAGAATTAAAAGGCGAACGAGCACCCTGGATAGTGTTGATAACCGCCTCAGGCAAACCTTTGCCCTGCAGGATCAACCTCTCAGGAGCCAGACCAACAGCCGCCCGATACATTGAGCGGGTGTTGCACTGTCCCATGGGCCTGCGAAAGCGCATCCGGTCTGAACGGTACCGGCCACAGCGCCGTCAGTGAGAGCGTCGCCAGCTCTGGAAACCACAGAGCTGAACGATTCTCCGGAGCCACCATAATCAGGGACAATTTCTCCAGTCTGACCCGTTCCAAAAGAGGAAGGATCAGCTGGAGCGGAGGGAACGCATACAGGAGAACCCGCGGCCAAGGTGTGTGCGACAACGCATCCACCCCCAACGGGGGAAGGTCCCGAGGGTTGAGAGAGAACCACCACCTGCAGTTTGTGTCCTCCCTGCACGCGAACAGGTCCACCTGAGCCGTCCCGAACCTCTGCCAGATCAGTCTGACAATGTCGGGATGTAACCGCCACTCGTTGCGGTGGGGACCGCCGCGAGACATGATGTCCGCCCCGAAGTTCTGGGCGCCCGCGACATGCAGGGCCCTCAGACTGAGGAGATACTGATGGGCCCAAAGCCAGAGCTCAACCGTCTTTTGGTGGAGAGCAGAGGAGCGCACTCCACCCTGTTTGTTTATGTACGCCGCCGCCGCCACACTGTCTGTCCTGATCAGAAAGTGACGGCCACGCACCAGGTGAAAGAAATGCAAGAGCACTCTCCTCACAGCGACGAGTTCCAACACATTTATGTGGACTGTAGGGGGCGTGCGCCACTCGCCTCCCACCGAGTGAGAGAGGCACGTTCCTCCCCAACCCGTCAACGAGGCAACCATGAAGACCACGTTGTGGTCAAGGGAACACCCCTGAGAAGGGCGTGGGGGCTTCCCCAATATTCCAGGTCTGGTGACACTGAACGGGGTAGGAGGAGCACCCTGAGCTTGTGTCGTACGGGGTCCGACCTTTGGCGAGCAAACCACCGCTGGAGTCTGCGCATAAAGAGCAGACCCAGGGGCACCATGGGATGGGCAGCTGCCATCAGCCCCAACAGGCGCATGATGGACAGCGCGGTCACGTTTCTGAGAACGCGAAAACGGGAGAGTGCCAACAGGATTGAGTCTCGCCGAGGAAGTGAAAGCATCACTGTCATGGCGGCCGAGTCCAGGCAAAGCCCCAAGTAGACTATCTGCCGGCCGGGGAGCGGGAAGCTCTTTTCCCAGTTGATGGCAAAACCCAGGAAAGAGAAATGGTTTATCACCGTCATGTTGTCCCTTCTCGCTGCTTCCTATGATTCGCTCAGAATAAGCAGGTCGTCGAGGTAAAAGAGAACCCTCTTTCCCTGACGCCTGAGCGGTCCCAACGCTGCCTCCACACACTTCGAGAAGGTGCGCGGGGCCAGGGAGTAGCCGAATGGCAGGCACTGGTACTCGTATGCCACCCCCATAAAGGCAAAACGGAGAAACTTCCTGTGCGCCTGCCGAACAGGGCCGTGGAAGTAAGCATCCTTGAGATCCAGGGATGTGAACCAGTCGCCCGCCCTCACACATCGGAGCAGCACTCTGATAGTGAGCATTCTGAATTTCCTCGCGGCAACGTATCTGTTGAGCACGCGAAGATCCAGAATAGGTCTCATCTCCCCTGACTTCTTCGAAACGAGGAAGTAGCGGGAGCGACAGTGACGGCCCCCTTCCCCAAGAGACGGGCCACCTCTGCTGCCAGAGCCGTGCTCGGCCACTGGATCCCGCAGCCTGGTCTCCCCACCACACCCACAAAAGGGTGGGGGACGGCGCTTGAACTGTATGGGATGACCCCATCTCAGCGTGCTGTCCAACCATGATGGTAGAACGCACCGCACTAGTCAACACGCATAGCGGTCGGAGAGAGGGCGAGCTGACAGCTGAGGAATGCTGTCCAGGAATAACCCGTAATCCTCAGCCGCTACCGCCTCCACACAGTGCGTGGACCAAGGGGGGCACCCCATGAAAGGGAGGAGGCTCAGCGAGCGTGCTGGACGACACAGACGCTGTACAAACAGCGAGCCGTCTAGATGCCATGCTCGTGCCTGCTGATCAGCCAACGAGCCGTCTAGTCATAGCACTCATGACCGTGCGTTGCTCGCTGGCTGTAACCACAGCACCCAGACCCGTCCTCTCACCCTCCACAAACTGTGGAAGGGAGGTAGAGGGGATAAAGCGGGAAAATAGGAAACTAGTACAAGCGCCTGTATCCACGGGCTTGTGTAACGAGTCTCCAGCCCGACCACGAAGATCAAGGGAACGCCTTGAGAATCGTGAGAATCCGTGAGAATCGCCCCGAACCGGGAACGGTTCTCACGGACGGACTGCTGGTGAGCGAGCACCTCAGAGAACCGGGGTCCGAATAGCCCATCCGAAGCTAACGGACCCTGGACGAGGCTGGCCCGCTCTCCTTCCGGAACCTAGTGTGAGAGAGCCACATGGCCCTCTGGATCATGGTGGCCCACACCATATGCCGGCCGGCCGAAACGGCTATCGGCTGGCACAGCTGAAGGATGGCGCCGGAGAAGCAGGAAACTGTCAGCCATCTTGCGGCCTCCTCTGGGCCGTAAGCCTCCCTGCCAGCCGACAAGGAGACCAGGGCAGAGGAGAGCAGGGCGATGTTGTTGACCGCCGCCGCAGATTGCGAGGCACAGATGAACACACTGTCCGTCAGGCCGGTAATCTGCTTCTGGAGGCGGTCCGGGGGCAGCGGCTTCTCGTTAGGGCGACATCCGGCGCCCAGACAGAGAAGCGCTGCCAGGGAAGGCTCCAGGCGAGGGATCCACCTCGCTTGGATATCAGTCCACCCTTCTACGTTGTCGAAGTCAACGAAGGCCCTCACCGGGGCCTTCAGCGTGGAGGGGTCCCCACCCGCAGCGGTGAAAAAGTGCTGAACCGGTGGGAACAGGGGGCACGGGGTAGCCCGCCGAGAGGAAGACAGGGTACGAAAACACTCGCCCTGCATGTCATCCGACATAGGGGCGAGAGGCGGGGCTGGCATAGGAATGCCCTTGATCGCCGCCGCCTCACCCATGATCTCGCCGAAGAGATCCGCCATCCGGCGCGGTCTCTCCCTCGGGAAGACAGTGGCTTTGGTGGAAGCCCCGGAGCGGAAGAACTCGGAAGCAGACCCAGGAAAGACGTCGTCTAAGGAGCAGACGTCGTCAATCTCGAGACGCTCGCCGTCGCTGTCCTTGGCGTCCGGAACCCCGGCCCCGAAGATGTCGATGGCCTCAGCGAGGTCCACCGACGGGGAGAAGAAGAGGTGCCTGGAGAGGAGCCCCTCCCCAGGCAGCGCGCAGTAGGCGGCGCGCAGTAGGCGGCGCGCAGTAGGCGGCGCGCAGTAGGCGGCGCGCAGTAGGCGGCGCGCAGTAGGCGGCGCGCAGCAGGCGGCGCGCAGCAGGCGGCGCGCAGCAGGCGGCGCGCAGGAAGCAGGAGCAATCATGGCAGCCGCGGCGTGTTCAGCGCCGAGGCACCTAAAGCATGTCAAGTGCCTGTCACCCGGCGCCAGGGAAGCGGGACAGGAGGCGCACTGAGGCCCTGCAAAGTGCCCTCCAGCTCTTAACGAAGCGCTCTCCAATGGCCCTGAAAAGGGCCGTTGGTCCGCGGCCTCGCCCGCGCCGCTGCCATCGGTCATCTTGTTCTTTGAAGTCATATTCGTTGATCAGTACTCTAAATGCTGAAAGAAAAAGGAGAGTGAACGGCGGCTTACCCCGCCTTATATACACGTTCGTGGGTAATGTGGTCGTTGCCCACGTTGATTGGTGCATAGTTGAAATTTTCAGTGCACGCGAGCACGCGCACGGGACAAGCCCATAAGGCGAAGCCGAGACGGCGTAGCCTACAAGAAATAGAACAAGCATTAGCATGAGCACTAGCATGAAGGTTAGCATGAGCACTAGCTTGAAGGTTGCATGAGCACTAGCTTGAAGGTTAGCATGAGCAATAGCATGAAGGTTAGCATGAGCACTAGAGTGAAGGTTAGCATTAGCATGAAGGTTAGCATGAGCACTAGCATGAAGGTTGGCATGAGCACTAGCATGAGGGTTAGCATCTGCAGTAGAGTGAAGATTAGCATTGGCATTAGCATGAAGGTGAGCATGAGCACTAGCATGAAAGTTAACATGATCAGGAGCATCAAGGCCAGCAGGAGCATCAAGGTTAGCATGATCAGTAGCATTAAGATTAGCATGATCAGGAGCATGAAGGTTGACATGAGCACTAGCATGAAGGTTGGCATGAGCAGGAGCATGAAGGTTAGCATGAGCACTAGCATGGAGGTGAGCATGAACACTAGAGGGAAGGTTAGCCTGAGCATGATAGTAAGAAGAGCCTGTACCTCGTTGAAGAAGGGGGCGTTGGTTCCCTCTTTAACGGACGTCTGTTTCCTCTCGTCTCCGATCTCGATGACCACGCTGGGGTCCATATTCTCACCCACCAGCTGCCTAGCCTCAGTGATGTTAATAGCCACCTGAGACACACACACACACACACACACACACACACACACACACACACACACACACACACACACACACACACACACACACACACACACACACACACACACACACACACACACACACACCATTAAAATGTCATTGTGTGATACCCTTATGAAAGACACTGTGTTTAACACTGTGTCTAACACCATGTCTAAAACTCTCTAACACCGTGTCCAACACTGCTACAGTTTTTCTCGATTGTATACACACAAAAAATGTAACTATGCACACAATTCTGAAAACTTGCAGCTCATGTATCAACTACAAGATTCCAGACTGCTAAACTCTAAGCACATTTCACATATATAGAAATTCTAAATGACATTTTTGCAAACTAAGCACAAATCTCATCTTTTAGCACCCTTGGTTCATCTGGAAACTATAGCCTTCAAAACGTAAGTACTAATTACCAATAAGTCTAACTCACTTCTCACCTGTTCAAACTCAACTGGCAAAACACTTCAATCATGTCTCAGAGCTCAGGTGAGCTCTACTGTGTTGTAGATATAGTCCTGATTTACATGTAGATCTGTTTCACCTCATTTATATTATTTTTATTTTTTTGGCCTACGAAAAGCTTTTTATGCAGTCAGTTCAGCTGAACATTTTACTGTATGACAGTGTTACGTAATTATAGGGGCAAATATTGTATTTGCGCAGCTGCACTCTTCTCCGCTCTTGATTCCCCTCTACAGGCTGTTTGTTCCCGCCGCGGACTGATTATGGGCGTGGCATCGGGGACATAAGCACACCTGTCCCGATCTCTGGCGGATGATCCCGCACAGATCCCGCTTCCGTGTCGCAACGCCGAACTGTTTCACGCTGTACCACGCCGGCACTTTGCGTCTTATGTGTAGATTTTATTGATATATACTGTCTGCAAGTTGCTGTTAAGCACCAATGCTTAAATAAATTCATTGTTTCCAATGCAGCCCATTGTCTTCAGCCTATGTGTTATATGGTTATATGGTACCATTTCCGACTATGTGGTGGTGCCGTAACATAATGGGGGCTCGTCCGGGATCATTGAACCATATGTGAGTATTTTTGAACATTTCGATTTTCCCTTTTTCTGTGGTGGTCGCACTGCGCACTGTGCACATTTGTTTGCTGCAGTCGCCCTTTGTTTAAAATTGTGCTGTCTGCACATTTTTGGCCTGATTGCGATTGTTTCTTTCCTCCTAAAGCCAATAACTCGTAGTCATGTTTGATTTACACACGTTTTTCTTTGCTCCTACGGAGGAGGCTCTGTTGTCCATTACGCGTGATGACCTTGTTAGAGTTGCAGGCCCCTACAAATTTGAAGTTAGATGGAGATCGAGGAGTGCTTGGGAAAGGCCGTGCTGACAAACCACCTACGTCACCTACACTTGGTGAAGTACCTCCTCCTACACCTAGTAAAGCTTCCATTGAGTTAAAGTGGTTACAGTTAAGGTAGATGGAAATTGAGTGGGAGCATGAGAAAAGTATAAGGGAAGCTGAAAGACAGAAAGTTCGGGAGCGAGAAAACAGAGAGCACGAATTGCGTTTGAAAGATCTTGAATTTAATCATGCTTTATGGTTTAAAGATATGGATCTTAAGGCTCGCGAGGCTGGTATTTTATTTAAATCTGAGCAGTTTGATGTAACTCGCAATATTCGTGTCGTTCCACCTTTTCGTGAGGACGAAGTTGATAAGTTCTTTGCACACTTTGAGCGTGTAGCCACAACTCTTAAATGGCCTAGGGAAGTCTGGAACATGACGCTGCAGTGTGTCTTCAAGGGAAAAGCACAGGAGGCTTATTCTGCGCTGACTCTTGAAGATGCAGCTGACTATGAAAAGGTTAAGCAGGCTGTTCTGCACATTTATTCCTTGGTGCCAGAGCCTTATCGGCAAAGGTTTCGCGCTTATCAGAAACTGCGGCTCTTTCATACGTCGGAAATGCTTTTTGATCGGTGGCTAAGTTCCCAAGAAGTGTCAACCTTCCAAGCCCTTCGGGATTTAATTATTCTTGAGGATTTTAAGAACTCCCTGCCAGCCTCCGTCGCTACCCATGTTAGTGAGCATGAAGATGTTAGACCTGCGGGTGCAGCCGTGCTCGTTGACGAGTATGTGGTCACGCACAAACGTGTCCGCTGTATCTCAAATACTTCACAAAACGTTTTTAGCAGGTGTTTAAGAAAACTCAAGAAGCCGTGCCTGATCTTTCCCACTCTTCAGCTAGTCGTGCGTTGGTGCCTAGATCTACCAGCCTGACCTGTGGCTACGGTAAAAAACGTGGTCATGTTGTTGCTTAGTGTTACAAATTAAAGAACAAGAACAGGGCAGCTAATCAATCAGCTTTGTTTAATACAGAGGTCGGATTGTGTGTGACAACCCCGCCTCTTTCTCAGAAAGACACAGATGGTGGCAATCCCGGCTTTGCGCCTTTTATCATGGATGGATTTGTGTCTCTACCTGGTGAGCCTAGTGTGCACGTTTCGATTAAATTCCGGCGGGACACTGGGGCTTCACACAGCTTCATTTTTCAGGATGTGTTGGCTTTCTGCGACTTGGGACAGTTTACTGGGGACAGTGTTCTTGTGCATGGGTGAGACGGCTCTCTGGCCTTCGCTTGCCCTAATTCATAATGCCTTTGTATGTCCTAAAACTTGATGTTCTTGCTTCAATCAGGGGTGTGGGCGTGGCTGAGTTAAGCTGATTGGGCGCCGGTACACTGGCGCCCTGCAGCCTTTCAAAGATCCTCCGCTCTGCCCAACGGGGGAGGCAGTGGGGCTACACCAACCTGACGGCTAGTTCGTTCCGTGCCTGTGTTGGAAGGCGGACGGCTACCGTAGCGCATTTGTGATTGGTTGTACTCGTATTCGGTCTGTTTTGATTTGGTGCAGACGTTTTGCGCATGTGAGTTTTTAATCCTTTGTTCTGTGAATCCGTATAAACAGCTATTTGTTCATGGTGAACCATGCTCTGACCCGCTCATTTGTGCCGCATCCTTTCGGGCTGTGAGAATGGGTTTGAAATGGGTTTCGTTAATGTCCCTTTGCATGAGATCTCCCTTATTTCTGATTTAGTTACTGGCAACGTTACCGTGGGTATACGCCCTCCTTTGCCTATTGCAAATGTAGCCATGCTACTTGGGAACGATCTGTGCGGTGGCAAAGCCTTACCTGGCCCTATTGTATCTCATGGTTCCCTCAAAAGATTAACCTCTGATGACTTGTCAGTTAATTTTCCTGAGGTTTTCACCTCTAGTGTTGTTACTCGCGCCATGGCGAGAAGCATTTACATTTACATTAAGGGCATTTAGCAGACGCTTTTATTTACATTTACATTTAGGGCATTTAGCAGACGCTTTTATCCAAAGCGACTTACAATAAGTACATTTGTCATAAGAAGTGCAACAATATATCGCTATTGGTACAGTAAGGATGTTCATAGACCAAGCGCAAGTACAACAATCACTAGGCTAACCAATTCCCCGTGTTACAGCAATGATAGCAGTTACTGCAGTTGCTACACAGTTAAGTACTATAATACAATACAACCAACAATACAATACAGTGTACAATAGTGGCCAGAGGGGAGGGTGGCTATGCAGAGTCGAGGTGGACTGTGAACAGATGAGTCTTGAGTCTTTTTCGGAAGATAGTGAGCGACTCTGCGGTCCTGAGAACGGCAGGGAGCTCGTTCCACCACTGAGGTCCCAAAACCGAGAAGAGTTGTGACTTTGCTGAACGACCTTTGTTAGCTCTTAGCGATGGCGGTACCAGACGTCCAGCTGAGGTAGTTGAGCGCAGCGATCGAGCTGGGGTGTGTGGCATTAGCAATGCTTGGAGGTAGGCAGGGGCAGTTCCATCGACTGCCTTGTATGCCAGTACCATCATCTTAAATTTTGATGCGAGCTACTACAGGGGAGCCAGTGGAGGTCCCGGAAGAGGGGGGTCACATGGGAGAACTTCGGTAGGTTGAACACGAGGAGGCGCGCTGCCGCATTCTGGATGCGCTTGCACAAAGGTTTTAATCGCAGAGGCAGAAAGTCCAGCCAGGAGTGAGTTGCAGTAGTCAAGGCGGGTGATGACCAGTGATTGGACTAGAAGCTGAGCTGCTTCCCTTGTGGGGAAGGGCCGGATTTCTGCGGATGTTGTAAAGTTGCAAATCTGCAGGATCGGCCACCGCAGTGATGTTTGCGGTGCAGCATAACTGATTGTCCAATACCACACCAAGGTTTCTGGCAGTTTGAGAAGGAGATACAGTGATGTTCTCAACGGTGACTAGTAAGGCCATGCGTGGGCAATCTTTCCCAGGGATTAGGAGGAGCTCGGTTTTGTTGAGGTTAAGCCTCAGGTGATGGGCAGTTGTCCAGGTGCTGACGTCCGCCAGACATTCCGATATGCGTGTTGCAATCAGGGCTTTATCCGATGAGGGGAAAGAGAGGAATAGCTGAGTGTCGTCAGCATAGCAGTGATAAGAAAAAACATGTGACGTAATTACAGAGCCCAGAGATCTAGTATAGAGGTAGAACAGAAGAGGCCCCAGTACAGAGCCTTGGGGGACCCCAGTTTCAAGCGTGCAAGGTTTGGACAAGGAGCCATTCCATGTCACTTGATAGGTGCGGTTCGTCAGGTAGGATGTGAACCAGGAGAGAGCAGATTCAGCGATGCCAAGATCAGCAAGAGTGGCAAGGAGGATCTGGTGGTTCACCGTGTCAAATGCTGCGGACAGGTCGAGGAGAATGAGAACCGATGAGAGAGTAGAGGCTCTGGCAGCACGGAGGGACTCAGTCACCGAGGAGAGCCGTCTCAGTCGAGTGTGCCTTCTTGAAGCCTGACTGGTGAGGGTCGACCAGGTTGTTAGATGAGAGATAGGAGGACAGTTGGTTAGCAATGGCCCGTTCCAGTGCTTTAGAGAGGAAGGAAAGAAGAGATACCGGTCTGTAGTTCTGGATGTCGGCAGTATTAAGAGTTGGTTTTTTGAGGAGAGGCTTTATTCTAGCAGTCTTGAAGGATGCTGGAACAATGCCTGAAGTGAGGGAGGAGTTGATAAGTGAGGTGAGAAATGGCAGAATTTCGCTTGAGACATCCTGGAGGAGAGAGGAGGGGATAGCATCAAGGGGGCAGCTCGGAGGAGGAGCTCGGTTTTGTTGAGGAGGAGCTCGGTTTTGTTGAGGTTAAGCCTCAGGTGATGGGCAGTTGTCCAGGTGCTGACGTCCGCCAGACATTCCGATATGCGTGTTGCAATCAGGGCTTTATCCGATGAGGGGAAAGAGAGGAATAGCTGAGTGTCGTCAGCATAGCAGTGATAAGAAAAGCCATGTGACGCAATTACAGAGCCCAGAGATCTGGTATAGAGGGAGAACAGAAGAGGCCCCAGTACAGAGCCTTGGGGGACCCCAGTTTCAAGCATGCAAGGTTTGGACAAGGAGCCATTCCATGTCACTTGATAGATGCGGTTCATCAGGTAGGATGTGAACCAGGAGAGAGCAGATTCAGCGATGCCAAGTTCAGCAAGAGTGGCATCGCTGATAGAAGCACTAAAGAGACTTCTATCAAGGACCAACACGATGCTTTAATTGACCTTGGTGATTATTTTTTGGCTGGACCTTCACTCCCGGACGATAGTAGAGATCTGCTTAGCAAGGAACATAAAAATGACCCCTCGCTGTCGACGCCCTTCTCGACATGTCGTCAGACATGTTATGTCCGACGAGGACATTTCGTCTCATGGCTATTTTTTGCGAGATGGTGTCTTAATACGCAAGTGGAGGCCTCTTACGGCCTCAGCCCAAGATGAGTGTAGAGTTTTATTTCAGATCGTTGTCCCTGTCTCTTTCTGTGATGAAGTTTTGAGTTTAGCTCATGACCATCACTTTGCTGGTCATCTTGGCGTAAATAAAACAACTGACCGAATTTTAAGCCATTTCTTCGGTCAGATCTCAAATTATTGTAGAACATGCCATTTGTGTCAGATCACAGGTAAACCTAATCAGGTGATTCCACCTACGCCATTGCAGCCTATTCCTGTTGCATCTGAGCTCTTCGAACACGTAATTCTGGACTGTGTCGGTCAGTTACCACGAACAGAATCTGGAAACCAGTGGTTCCTACATGTGTAGCCTTGCCCGCTTTCCAGAGGCAACTCCGCTCCGTAGAATAATGGCTCTTATTATTATCATGGCCCAATTGTGGTTATTGTGGCTTGTTTTCGGCTACACTGTTAGCGGACCGTTAAAGTTCGAGTCATGGTTTTCGGAGATGAAAAAGTATCAGGATCGCTCAGATTACGTTTCTAAAATGCGCTCTCGGCTCGGTCGTGCATGCCAGTTGGCCAGAGAAAATTTGGGCAAATGAAGAGATCGGAGTGGAAGTCTGTCTCTCGTGCTCTCGAAGCTGGGGATCAAGTGTCTGTGCTGATACCTTTGATAGACTCTGCTTTACAGGCTCCTTACAGAAGTCCTTATCACATATCACGTCCTTATCACATGTAAATGACCTCAACTACCTTCTCTCTACTCCTGATCACAGGAGAAAGAATACTTTGTCACATAAATCGTCTAAAGTCATACAGTGATCATGCGAAAATCTCAGCAGCTCACGAATTAGGATCGCCGCACTGCTTTAATTCAGCACCGTCAGTTGAGACGGTGCTGAAGTTACGGCTTCACTGGTGGTTGCTTATGTAAATAGTATTCTGATGGACAGTGGCGTGCACACATAGACACTAGGTGGTGCTAACGCACCAGGACTTTTGCCCATTATCAACGAAAATGCCCTTTTGAAACTTTTTTTTTTATTATTTTTTTTTTTTTAATATTATTAACATTTTACTGAGGCCGGTTTTGAAATGATCTTTTAAAAACCTAAGCGATTAAAAACGACTGAAACAATGCCCAAAAATGAGCCAGGTCCCCCTTGCACAGACCAGACTCAATTTCTCTTTCCTTTGTCACGTGCACTCCGCGCTGGCACCGCGCAGGGCACCACATGCGCTTCAGTAAACAGAAGCGTCTCCACTCTCCAGCATAGCAGGCACGGTCGCAGACAGGCATCTTCTCCCGTGTTCCCACCAGCCAGGTAACATACAGATCAAGTAAAATCGTATAGTTTGCCCTCTAAGCCCAACGTGTAGGCCTAAATCATTTTTGTTGTGCAGTAAAATGTCTCATACAGCAACAAACAACTAAGCATTTTTAGCCGACTGGTCAAATGATAAAGTTTTACGTCTGTATAGCCCAATGACAGATATCGAAGGACGACCATAGGCTTATTAGGCTACAAATTATTTCGGTAGAGTTTGCAATTGCAAATCTGCAAATGTGTTAGGACGAACATTTTCTGTTGTATAGGTTTTGTCAGGCAACATAAATTAACACATTTATTTGTGGCAGAAAAAAACGGGAAGTTCCTCATGTGAAAAAATTGCCCATCTGTAGGCCTATTCAATGACAACAGTTAGCAGCTAACTCCTCTCTTCTCGTGTACTTTTTGGTCTCTTTTGTTTAATTGTATATTTGATTTTGAGTTGCTAATTGCAGCACAATGCCAAGAAAAGAGAGGCTGAAAAAAGAATGAATAAAAGAGCTACAGCAGACATCACAGGGAAGCAGCTCTCTGCTCTCCTGGATGAAAGGAAAGCCACACGATGGAAGGTCAGAGTCAAAGTCAGAATCACCAACTGTTGTGTGCCTTAGTTAGGCTATATGCTTTTGATCTGTTCCTTTGGGCAAATGGTATTGAAAAGTCTTATCACATTTTATTTTTAAGTGGTTTGTACAAAATCAGCAGGCATTAAAATAGCTATTTTGTAGGCTACCAAAAAAGAAGCAGAGAGAAGTGGAGGGGTAAACAGAAGACAGTGGAGGGCAAAGTGAAGTTTATCTACTTCGCCAAGATGTCTAGAGTTCATCTTGGGACTTAACAATGACTGTATATAGTTAATATAGGATGTGGATTTTATCTGTTGGTGGTGTGACTTTTTTCTATAGGAAACTCACGTGTAGAGAATGATACAAATAAAAGTAAAATTTCATTCAACATGTGCGTGTAACTTTTTTATAATAAGGTGTTCCGCGTGCGCTAAAAAGTGCCCTTCCCTTCCCCCCTGAGCACCTGCCCCCCAAAATGTCTGTGCACGCCACTGCTGATGGATGTGTTTTGAATTGATCACACCAGTGTTTAATTTATGCTTTCTAAGAGATATTCATTCGATAGCTGTGTTTACTGTTTGGTGCAAAAGAACAGTTTTGAGAAGAATTTGTGGAGTTTTCACTAAATGATTAAATCTTCTCAGGTTTGTGTTTAGAGTTTTGAGAAATTGAGCTATAAGTTAAGACGATCGAGATAAACTGTAATTGGAACGCCCTAAGTACTCAAACTAAGTATAGTAAGTATGGGAAGCATGGATATAGGAACACACCATGGGCCCTATCTTGCATCCGGCGTAATTGACTTAATCACTGGCGCATGTCGTTGCTAGTTTGCAACTGGCGCAGAGCGTTCTTTTCCCTCCTGCGCCACGCGTCGGTAAGTAAGGGAATGATCTTGCGCATCAAGGGGTGGCTTGGCGAAAAGGAGGCGTGTTCTGGCGCAAACGTTCCCTGATGCTATTTTGAAGTTTCAGAAACCAGGAAATACCTTATTTAAAGATAAGAAAGATTTCCAGATGCTATTTTAAGGGCGTATGTGCATCTTGCGCATACACTTTGCTTCTCTCATCTACCTAGCCACGCATTCTTGGTAAATTATTTGTGTGAGAACAGCTGGTACAGCGGTAATAAGTTGGATGCATAACTTTTAGGATTGATTAGTATTTGGTGGTTGGTGGTTGCTTATGTAAATAGTATTCTGATGGAAGTGTTTTGAATTGATCACACCAGTGTTTAATTTATGCTTTCTAAGAGATATTCATTCGATAGCTGTGTTTACTGTTTGGTGCAAAAGAACAGTTTTGAGAAGAATTTGTGGAGTTTTCACTAAATGATTAACTCTTCTCAGGTTTGTGTTTAGAGTTTTGAGAAATTGAGCTATAAGTTAAGACGATCGAGATAAACTGTAATTGGAACGCCCTAAGTACTCAAACTAAGTATAGTAAGTATGGGAAGCATGGATATAGGAACACACCATGGGCCCTATCTTGCATCCGGCGTAATTGACTTAATCACTGGCGCATGTCGTTGCTAGTTTGCAACTGGCGCAGAGCGTTCTTTTCCCTCCTGCGCCACGCGTCGCTAAGTAAGGGAATGATCTTGCGCATCAAGGGGTGGCTTGGCGAAAAGGAGGCGTGTTCTGGCGCAAACGTTCCCTGATGCTATTTTGAAGTTTCAGAAACCAGGAAATACCTTGTTTAAAGATAAGAAAGATTTCCAGATGCTATTTTAAGGGCGTATGTGCATCTTGCGCATACACTTTGCTTCTCTCATCTACCTAGCCACGCATTCTTGGTAAATTATTTGTGTGAGAACAGCTGGTACAGCGGTAATAAGTTGGATGCATAACTTTTAGGATTGATTAGTATTTCATCGTGAGAAAACGTTATTTTACCGCGAGTGAGTGTTAAAAAGAATGAATGAATGCGGGTGCGCATGTGTGCATCTGTAACACACACACGCGCGTGCGTCCATCTGTTTAAACACACGCAAACTAAACACGTAACGCGTAATACAGTCCATAACAATGTACTGTATATTAACGGGGGGCCACATGCATATTAGGAACCCAAGTCGATAATGATACTGCATACAATACTGATAAGAAACGATGTTTATAATGTATTGCGTATATCATTAAACAGAACCACAGTTACCGCATATCATATACGTTTTCTTTGCCGAAATTTATTTAGGTAGTGAAGTTGTGGAAGAAAACCTTATTCCATGTATGAATTAGGCCATATTATTTGGCCATAAACTGAGCCATTTGAAGTTTGAAATTCATGTGCATCTGTCTCATCGGAGACTGCAGACGTGCTGTCAAAATATCAACTCGTCAGATTCAAAGCGCTCATGGCTCTTAAAGGGGATGGGAGCTGGCACTCATTGGTTTATTGCACGTTACGCCCAAACCAGACCTACGGGTAATTCAGCTACTTCAGAACAACCCTTTTTAGATATGCGCCCGGCGCAAGAGTCATTTTTCGCGCCGGTAAACTAGCGACAATTGCCGTAGAACCGCCCACAAAGCTACTTGCGCTTGGCGCTTCTCACTTGTGTTTCAGACCGTTAAAATAGGGCCCCACATGTCTAACAATGTTTCCAACACTGAGTCCAACACTGTGTCCAACACAGTGTTCACCACTGTGTCCACCAACGAGTCTACCACCGTGTCTAACACCATGTCTAACACTGTCTAACACCTTGCCCAACACTGTCTAACACTGTCAAACACTGTGTCTAACACTGTCCAACAGCGTGTCTAACACCGTGTCTAACACTGTCAAACGTGTCTAACACCGTGTCTAACACTGTCGAACACTGTGTCCAACACTGTGTCTAACACTGTCTAACACCGTGTCTAACACTGTCCAACACCGTGTCCAACACGTGTCTATCACTTTCTAACACCGTGTCTAACACCGTGTCTAACAGTGTCCAACACCGTGTCTAACACTTTCTAACACCGTGT
>OLKM01004918.1:0-19323 GCA_900291075.1 Melanogrammus aeglefinus | reverse complement strand
GCGTGCGATTCCAAAAGCACTCCAAGGCCACAGAGTCAACTGGACAACAATCAGCCACGTTGTTGCAGAAGGAAGACGAGGTCTGGACCAGTCTGCAACCGAGCGGCTTCTTCGGAATGTTATTTGCCGTGCACTCAGGCCAAACTGAATATTGATATGGACACATCGACCAGTCAACAGGACTTGCCTTTGAGACCATGTACCTCCAGCAGGTACTGCCGGAGATCCGAAGGGGAGTAAAGACAAAGGTTTCCCGGCTGCCGGACAACCGAAGCAGCACAAATGGCCCAGAGATCAAGAATTCGGGAGAAAAGGTGGATCGAGATGAAGAAGTCAGGATTTCGATTCTCTGGCTAACCGAGGAGAAGGGTATATGGCCAAGGAACGAGAAGATTCCCCAAGGCCCCAACAGAAATAGAGAACGATGTCTCCCGCCAGACCAGACAGAAAAGAATTCGACCATGCCACAAACTGTGGACAAAAGCTGGACACTGGGCAAAGAGAATGTGAAGCCCCTCGGAATAGGAGTACCGTGACGCGCCAACGAGAAACCAGGGAACGAAAAACCGCTCAGACAAAATGAAGGGAACTATGGAAGAACATTACAGTCGCAAGTGGTGGAAGAACTGCCGCAGTATACGATCAATGACGGAAACCAAACAATAACCATGAACCAGTGAAGTCCAGTGCGAGCCTCCAGGTGTCAAGCAATATCCACCACAGAGCTGCCGTGATGGTACTGAGGACAATCATAAAAAGACTGTGATGACCAGGGAATCATCTACAAGACTCAATCAATTGCAGAACCATGAGGGGCCATACCAATGCTATTAGTACTCGATCCGCTGTTCGTGTAGCTAAGAAGACGAAGTGGATACATGCAAGCCACTGCAAATTAGTTGATTCACCAACGGGAATGACACTCGTTAGATTTGGCACGCAATTGACTGATTATTGTGGTGAAGAGTAGGGGTGTTTGAGGTTTGTTTATTCATTGTCTTTATGTTCTTTTGAGTGTTTTTATTTTCTTCCTTTATTTTTACGAGAGGTTAGTTTTCGAAGTGCTAGGACTTCTGTCACCCACCTTAAGTTCATGTTGGTTCTTTTCTTGACACAACTGCTCCAGGCTTTAAATTTTGTTTGTTTTGTTTTATTATTTGACAAAGTTCAATCATTTCATTCATTCACACAAGGTTTATTGAGAACTATGATGACTGTATTACGATTACTGAATTACCATTTTTTCGAATCAAGCGATTAATTATTTGTATGATCATTTTTCATTGTTTATCGAATCCATTAAGACAATTAAAACCATAGTATTATTATTACTGGTTGGAGGCCATGTGACATCCCCCCATGACTGATTCTGCACTTTTTCTCGCCCAGGAGTGTTCGGCCTACGCCCCTACTACGAACTTACATCCTCTCCCCCATCACACCTGCGTGGCCATCCATCAACTTGAAAAGAACTCTGTTTGGCAACTGCTACTCAAACCAACCTGAGTCATGGATGTTACAATGGTGGCAGCTCTACTGCCAAAGCAGAGGAGGCGCCTGGACAGTTGACCTTCTTGACTCCTTTAAAAATTTAATCTTTTTGTTAATTTCATGTTAACTAATGAGTGTTATTTTCTTTATTATAGTGCCTACACCTGGTTTACTTGTGTATGAATTTAACGGGCGGAGGAGGGATTTTACTTGTTTTTTGCCTTTTATGCTTTCTTTCATTGATTTATTAATTATTAAGGGTCACCAGAAATACACTGAATTTCTCTTTTTTTGGTTGATCTTTAAACTATGTTTTAGTATGATCAAGAGGGAGGAATGTAGAATGTGGTGTATTTTAGTGTCTCTCTTATTGTTTCACATTTTCTAGTTCTAGGAAACAGGCCCCAGGGCCTCTATACTGATACAAGGTGTTATCCCCAACATTCTGCCATTGTTATGTCTCAGGTACGATCGGAACCCCTGGCCCTCCGGGACATAGCCAGGGCCGTTACCTTATCAAGGCTGAGAGTGCGTCTGTTTCACGCGTTATTATCTATCCCCTTTTTGTTATATCGCCCACCTTTTGGTTCGATGAGTAGAGGGTTTCGACAGCCAAGAACAAGTCATCGCCACCGGCGGTCTCCACTATGATTATTCAACCTAAGTCTGTATTCGCTGTACATCTGCGGAATAAACCCCATCTATTCAACCCTCTACTCCAAACCTGTCAAGCTGTTTTGATTTCGTACTTCTAAGATTACTACTTACGACTGAAAAATAACAACGCAGAGTCTGTCCGAACAGTTTAGAAATAAGCTGAAATCTAACACCGCCTATCGATATTTATCAAAAAATACATATTTTTGAAAATACTAGTCCGAGTGTCTTTCTGCGTCTTTGTCTTTCTGTTTCTGGGTCTGTGTGTGTGTCTTTCAGCCTGTGTGTGCGCGTGTGTACCTGGTGTGTCCAAGGGAGTCCTTCCAGACAGGCAGCATGGCTACAGGTTTGATGGCACACTCCAGGATGGCCAGAGCCAGAGCAAACTCTCTGGCTTTGCTGCACATCTGCACGGCCTTTATCCAGTTGATCCTGCATAAGCCGGCAGATTTAGAGCATGGCTGACTTCCCCTTTACATATACCAAGTCACAATTAACCTGAGCACCTTGAAAATGGGCCGACCCTTTTGACAACAAGGTTCGATCTCATTTTATTTAATTCCAGATGCATAATTGTGAGTAGGTTGCATCCGCTTGGCCAAACCATGTCAGCATTTCCTTGTGGAATCAGCCCCGGCGACAGGCGAGTCCCGCCCCCGTCCCCGTCCCCCCCTGCGTGCCCACCTGTGAGATGCCCAGTTGGGATGCATGAAAGGGGCGGGCACGTTGTTCTCCAGCTGGACGATGGTGAGGCGCAGCGTGGAGATGGTCAGCACCTTCGAGCCGTGGATGGAGCCGTTCCACTTGAAATCCCCCGCTGGAGTCATGCAGAACTTATGGGACAGGTGACGCCGCTTGTCATGGTCCTGGGAGAAACCAACGGTGGAGGTTAGCCTGAGCTCTGGGAGGAAACGATCACGTTTGGTAGATGAGTGACACTCCTCTAACCGCCATTTGAATAGCTTCTAATCTTCAAAGCAAATCTCATTCACATTACAAACAGTGAAAAAACACCCAACATGGGCTTATGTTTCTACATTCAATCACATTTGTTGTTTAAATGATGATTATAAACTATGGATTTGTTGAACAAATTGATTTTGGTTATTCCAAGTGATTGATCCATGATGAAGGTGGAAGACAGGAGGAGGGTCTTGCCTCCCGGTGCTGGTGCTTGTTCAGGGCCAGCGTATTGGTGCTGTACTGGTTGTGGTAGACCCGGTACTTCCCCTCTTGGCCCAGCTTGAAGAAGTTCCCAAGGGCACCCTTCAACACGTCTTTGGAGCTGCGTGTGCTGACTCGCGTCACGTCTCCCTGCGCGTTTACCACCAGCACCTACGGATGCAACCATCCACCGGGGGGGAACTTATATGAGGCCTTGTTGAGAGCATTAGCTCTAGGTTAGCTAATAAACTAGACATATGCATCCCTTCAATAATTAGCAAAAACATTGCGGACAGACACAATGCTTTCTTTTAGCTATAAAATTACGGACTTGAAAAATGTAGGTTAGCTGATGCAGACCTGCAGTCTCTAGGTCAGCTAATTAACAACAGACCATACGTCTTTATGTTAGCTAAATAACTACAGACTTAAACAATTTAGGTTCACTGATGAACAACAGACCTGCAGTCGTCATTTATTAATTAACGACAGACCTCTTTGGGTCAGCTAATGAGCTACAGACAAAGGTCATTAGGTCAGCTAATTAACTACAGACCTATGTCATTAGGTTAGCTAATAAACTACATACCTTACGTCTTCAGTAAGGATAATTAAATACAGACATACAAAGCCTTTCAGGTTATATAAACTACTAACGTACACAGCCGTGACTATCTATTGAGTTTAGCCAATAGTTATTTTTAGGTTAGCTACGGAGTAGACTCCGCAGCGGCTGTGGCGCTCACCTCCTTCCCCTCCCTGAAACCCTGCTGGACAGCGACGGCTACCTGCTGGCTTTTCAGCTGACTCAGTTTGCTTTCTGGGTTCCTGAGCCTGGTTACCATGCGGGTGGCCCCAGAGCGCTTGGCCCCGGAACCGGGCCCCTCTCCATTAACCTGGTCCTTGTTATCCCCTGGTGGCAAAACAAACACAAACGTCAGAAAATGGCCACGGATAAGTGACCACACAGACAGACACACACACACACTTCTCAGTTTGCAAACACGTCTTGCTCCACAGAGAGGCTGCGATCCGCTTTGAACCTACCCGAGTCCTCCATGCTGGCAAGCGACGACTGGGAGGATTTGTCGGCCAGGTCAGGGGTTTCTGGCCTGGAGCTGGGGGCCCCGGCACTGGGCCCACTGTCCTCGCTGGGCTGGGTGGACTGGCTCAGACCGGGCATGCCCTCTTGGCTGGGCATGGGGCCCGAGTCTGTAGTGCCTGCTACAATCAATTAATAAAAAAGATGAAAAAATTAGGGTTTCCCGTTACACGTACCTGCTCCCCTTATCTAAAGCAGAATCGAAAGCACACCGTCTCACTATGATCATGTGAGACAGTATGCATGTTTATACTGAAATGGTATGATCAATCATTTAATGAAAATCGAACTACCAAGTAGATCAAGGATAAAAGGCAGATTGTAGCACTAAATTAACATGGATTCGGACAACAGCAGATCAAGCGGTGGGCTTGGCAACACAGATTAGTGGCTGGACAGGACATTGATTGCACCGTGGCTCCCTCAAGTGGAATGCAGCATGCATTGCACAAAACCACACATGGTTTCTTTGAAGCATAGGGCAAGCTGGACCTGCTTTTCAAACAAATTAAAAGGATTCCAAGCAAATAGAGGACCCTGCCGAGTCAAAAACATCCCACAAAAACAAGAATAGAACCGATAGGCAAATGGTCAAGTTGTAGACATGCTCATAATGACATCCCCCCCGGTGTTGTGAGTTCTTACACAATAGCAGCAGGCTGGAGGTTCAACAGGCTATGAACTAACAGCGTCCCATCTGCTGCTGAAGAGGACAGAAAAGAAGGCAGGAAGTGTGAAGCACCACAGGACACGAGCCGCGAAAGGCACATAGGATGTCAAAGTAGCCAGTTCACTTTGCCTTACAGAACCTTGCCAATACCGCTAAGCATTGATACTAAATGGACCACAATGCTGACCAGACACAAGGAGCACATGGATCAGATGGACCAAAGGATGAAGTCAACAAACAATGGATGACAGGATGAGATGCAAGGGTGGGCAGGGTTTCAGTCCACATCTTTTGTGCTAATGCAAAACGTTTGGCAGACCCTTAGTCCCAGCCTGATGATTTCATTGAGACCTTGTTACTGCAAAGCCTCAAATAGGTGTTATAGTACAGATGGGGTTAGCTGCATTCTCCCCTTGTGCCAACATAAACGGACATGGGTCACAAAGCAAGGGCTTTTGTGAAGTGTGTCCGAATACCTTGGCCTTTGTCAGTGACCTGCATATTGGAAGCTCCCTCTTCCAGACACTCCTTCAGTTGGAGGTAGGGGCCTTAGGAGGCCCAAGGCCAGGCATGAGCTCTCAGCACTGGGAACAGCTGGCACTGGAGTGCCTGTGGAGGGCTTGGGTTCCCCTGTGATGCTACTGCTGCTTGGGGAAGCTGCTGCCTTCCTGACCCCGTACCTGTTAGCTACTGGTAGACAGCAAGGACAATAAGTGTTCAACATCCAAAGTCAATCACTGGGCACAAGATAAACAAGCTCCTTAGCTCAGTACTTTTTTCTTTTGCCTTCGCCATTATCCACTCAGTATGTGGAGAAAACTGCTCATTGTTTAGTTCATTGCCCTTGTATTCAATTATGAAATAAACGTACAAAGAATAGAGCTTTAACTATGAGGCCCACAGATGCACTCCGAGGTATACAGTTTTCAGTGGATTATCAAATAGAATCATCATGCCAACTGCCTTCAAGTCTACCAAAGATGGAAAATATAAGAAAAGGAAAGCCAGGACGATGTTCTGGTTCATATTTCATATTTTATTTAAAATGAATATGATAAACATATTCAGTAGATGGCCACGGTCTGTGTACGTTGAGTTGGAGTAGGAGCTGATTGCTGTTGCATAATGGTGACACGTCTGATTTTGAAAGAAAAAACGTTTATAATTAAAATGATTATGGTTTAATTATTTTAGAATGAATAATATAACTCATCAACAAACCGTTAACTGTAGCTGTGATCTCCTCATCCTCAGCCTCCCTTCTCCTCTTTGGCTCCTGCTTAAGTTGGACTTTTAACCTCTTCCTCCTGTGACCCGTCCCCCTTGGCCTGCTCCTCCTCCTGACGTCCACGTCTCCTTCTCTTGCGCCAAACGCACCTTCTGGACCTCCACGGCCACTCGCCGCTTCACCTCCTCCAGCTCTTCCTCCTGCTTCGCTCGTAGACGATCCACTATTTCCTCCTGTTGAGGGCAGGACAGGAAAAACAGTATCATTGACATTAGGCATTTCTACACTGCCAAGCCGGTTCGGTGCTGCTGGGGCATGCCTGTTAATTTCACAGTCTTGCCTGTGTGAATCCGAGTGGGTAAAACCCATGTCCGTCACAGCACTGACTTTCTCGGTTCACTGAGTCTAGAACCCTTGTAATTTGCAAAAAAATGTATGAATGAAGACACCAAGATACAAGATCGTTTATTGTCATATACACAATGGAAACATTAGTTGCACTGGGCAATGAAATTTTAATTGTGCAGGTTCCCTTCAACACAAAAATGCTTAAAATTAAAAGTCGATAAATAAAAAAAATCTGTACAAAGCCAGAGATTTAAGTTAAACAAAAACAGTTAAATATGACGTGCTGTTTAGCATGTGCAATGTTCGCATACAGCAGAAGACCCTGAAAGACATTGAAATATAGAAGTTTGAATATATACATTGAATATTGAATATAATTAGTAGATAGGTACATATGCAATGAAGCTCACAGTTGAAAATACAGTTCACAGTATTGAATATATTGCAAATAGAGTGTCATCAGTGTTTGAGAGAGTCATTCAGCAGCCTGATGGCCTGTGGATACAAAGTGTTTTTTAATCTGGTTGTTCTGGCTTTCATGCTCCTGTAGCGTCTGCCAGATGGTAGCAGTGTGAACAGTGTGTGCTGGGGGTGTGTAGTGGCCTTGGTGATGTTGTGTGCCCTCTTTTGTAACCGGTGGTTGTAATGTCTTAAAGTGAGGGGAAGGCTGCTCCACAGGATGTATTGTGCAGGTTTAATCACACGTTGAAAGAAGCCTGCCTTTCCTGTTTTCACCCTCTCTACCCGAGTCTCGCCGATGTGTGATGGACTGTGCTGGTCTCTCCTCTTCCTTGGGTCGATACCGGTAATCAACTCCTTAGTCTTCTCTGTTTAAAGAGAGATTATTTGTGTTGCACCAGGACACCAGCTGAGCCACCTTCTCCCTGTAGTCTGTCTCCACACCACCAGCGATCAGTCCGATGGCTGTTGTGTCATCCACAAACTTGATGATGGTGGTGTTGCGCTGGCTGGAGGCACAGTCATAGGTTAAGAGGGTGTACAGCAGCGGACTCAGCACACAGCCCTGGAGGTCCCTGTGCTCACCGTCCTTGTGCTTGATGTCTGGGTACCAACTCTGACTGTCTGGGGTCTGTCTGTGAGGAAATCCAGAACCAAGCTGCAGAGGGAAGGAGTCAGTCCGAGGATGAGAAGCTTCTCAGCCAGTCTGGTTGGGAGGACCGTGTTGAATGCTGAGCTGTAGTCGATACACAGCATTCGCACATACGTGTCCTTGTTCTCCAGATGTGTGAGAGCTGTGTGGATGGCGGTGTTTACTGCGTCGTCAGTGGACCGGTTATGACGGTACGCAAACTGTAGGGGGTCCAGGATGTCCGGGATGGTCTTTTTAATGAGGGACATGATTATCCTCTCAAGACACTTCATCACAATTGAAGTGAGTGCGATGGGATGGTCGTCATTTAGGCAGGTTATGGTGTTTTTTTTAGGGAGGGGCACAATGGTGGTGGTCTTGAAGCAGGTGGGCACAGAAGATTGTCAGAGGGACAGATTGTAAATATCTGTTAGCACCTCAGCCAGCTCCGCTGAACAGACGCTCAGTGCACGACCCGGGATGTTGTCAGGGCCTGCTGCTTTCCGTGGGTCTCCTCAGCGCCCCTGCACACCTCAGCTGATGTCACCGTGAGTGAAGAGCTCTGTGATGCTCTTTGTGTTGTTGAGGTCGTCAAAGCGAGCGTAGAACTCATCCGGCTCATCTGGCAGTGTGCTTTGGCTGGTTATGACCCCCCTGCTCGGCTGCTGGTAGTCTGTGATGTGTTGCAGGCCCTGCCACATGCGCCGTGGCTCCGCTGTGGTGTTATATTCCTTCAGCTTCACTCTATATCTGTCTCTTGGCCTTCTCTGATGGATCTACGTAGGTCATATCTGGCCTTTTTGTAGCCTTCAGCGTCACCAGAGGCAAATACAGTGGAGTGGGCACGCAGCATAGAACGCATGCAAGTATGAGTTCAAGTCTGAGTGTAGGCTACAAACACGATTAACTATTCACCTTCCTCTGCGTTTTTCCTGTAGATCGCACCATCTTTCAACGTCTTGGAATGAAAACTTTCAAAAAACTTCACTTGTGTAAAGCAATGTTCTTGCTTTCCAGATGCAATTTTTAAATTGCTTGTGGGTTATTTTGGTTCGTTGAGGATCATCAATGCACGCCCTGAAATAATCTGATTTTATAAAAATAAAGTACGCGAAATTGGCACGGATTTCCACAGTGTTCAACATTGGAACAGTGCTTATCGGCATTCTATGACATAGCGTCCTTAAATGGGTGGCCGTTGAGCATGCTTTCTTCACTTTGGTGGGTTTTTTTGGTGTAAAAATAGGCTACCTGAAATAAACAGCCATTTTTCACTTATTGGTTTCCAACCCCTCTACCACCTCAGCTACTTTTTGACTGTATATGCTCACATGGAACAGTGTCATCCTACAGCGCGGTTCGGTCCTGCACACTCCCGTTAGATCAGGCTGTCATCATGATCTCTATAGCTGATAAACATAACGCAAGTTTTGTGGGTCAACAGTTAAATAACCAACACAATCAAACATTGGCCGATAGCAAGAAAAAAATGAATTGTTCATAGCCGGTTTTCCTCCTTCCTCTTGCTGTTGTTCAGTTCCAGCTGGTCTGAGCGTAGTCTCCCCAAAAAGACTGTTGCATTTCAAATACAAAATCTCTCACGATTAATCGCAAGTTAACCATGACATTAAATATTTATTGCTTGACACCACTAATGTATATAAATATATATATACAGTGGGGCAAAAGTTGTGCACCAATTGTGCAAGTTCTCCCACTTAAAAAGACGAGGGAGGCCTGTAATTTTCATCATAGACAAAATGAAAAAAAAAAAATCCAGAAAATCACATTGTCTGATTTTTTAAGAATTTATTTGCAAATTATGGTGGAAATAAGTATTTGTTCCACCTGCAAACCAGCAAGATTTCTGGCTGTCACAGACCTGTAACTTCTTCTTTAAGAGGCTCCTCTGTCCTCCACTCGTTACCTGTATTAATGGCACCTGTTTGAACTCCTTATCAGTATAAAAGACACCTCTCCACAACCTCAAACAGTCACACTCCAAACTCCACTATGGCCAAGACCAAAGAGCTGTCAAAGGACACCAGAAACACAATTGTAGACCTACCCAGGCTGGGAAGTTCTGAATCTGCAATAGGTAAGCAAGCTTGGTGTGAAGAAATCAACTGGGAGAAGCAATTATTAGGAAATGGAAGACACACTGATAATCTCCCTCGATCTGGGGCTCCACGCAAGATCTCACCTGTTGGGTGCAAAATATCACAAGAACGGTGAACAAAATCCCAGAACCACACGGGGGGACCTAGTGAATGACCTCCAGAGAGCTAAAGTAACAAAGGCTACCATCACTAACAGACTACGCCGCCAGGGACTCAAATCCTGCAGTGCCAGACGTGTCCCCCTGCTAAAGCCAGTGCATGTCCGGGCCCGTTTGAAGTTTGCTAGAGAGCATTTGGATGATCCAAAACAGGATTGGGAGAATGTCATATGGTCAAATGAAACCAAAATAGAAATTTTTGTGTAAAAAACTCAACTCGTCGTGTTTGGAGGGAGAAAAGAATGCTGAGTTGCCATCCAAAGATTGCCATACCTACAGTGAAGCATGGGGTGGAGGAAACATGCTTTGGGGCTGTTTTTCTGCCAAGGGACCAGGACGTCTGATCCGTGTGACGGAAAAGAATGAAATGGGCCATGTATCGTGAGATTTTGAGTGTGAAGCAAGGGCACTGAAGATGAAATGTGGCTGGGTCTTTCAGCATGACAATGACCCCAAACACACCGCCTGGGCAACGAAGGAGTGGCTTCGTAAGAAGCATTTCAAGGTCCTGGAGTGGCCTAGGAAGTCTCCAGATCTCAACCCCATAGAAAATCTTTGGAGGGAGTTGAAAGTCTGTGTTGCCCAGCGAAGGCCCAAAAGCATCACTGCTCTAGAGGGAGATCTGCATGGAGGAAATGGTCCAAAACTACAGCAGCCGTGTGTGAAAACCTTGTAAAGACTTATAGAAAATGTTTGACCTCTGTCATTGCCAACAAAGGGCATGTAACCAAGTTATTGAGATGACCTTTTGTTATTGACCAAATACTTATTTTCGACCATAATTTGCAAATAAATTCTTTAAAAATCAGACAGTGATTATCTAGATTTTTTTTTTTTTTCATTTTGTCTCTCATAGCTGAGGTATACCTATGATGAAAATGACAAGCCTCTCATCTTTTTAAGTGAGAGAACTTGCACAATTGGTGGCTGACTAAATACTTTTTTGCCCCACTGTATAAGAAGAGAGACCGGCATTGAATTCAACCCGGTCCACTTGACATCGGGTAGATGCATGACAGTGGTACCGTAAAACTTTTATATAGCCCAGGCTTTTATTTGATTCTATCACTGAACTTTCTAACAAAACTCCTGCTCTCAGCAACGACGGGGATTACTATAAAATGTATTATTTAAACCAGTTTGAATATTACCGTAGGCCCTACATGTTTACCAGGCAATCGAATGCGATCATCATCCCTGCTGCGTATGCCCTCACACACATTGTTGAAATATACTGGATGCTTTATTCTTTCTATGTGGCTTTTTAGTTAATGATCGGGCTATAATAAGACCATCGCTAATCGCTGACAACAGGGGACATTTCATAGTGGTTGGACATGCGGAAAACGCAACTCAAAATCGGAGACGTCTGCTCACCCCGCGATGATCGGGCGGGTGTTCGGGTATCAATTGTTTGAAAAAAAACATTGCTTCGGGTGGATATTGATATTAGGCAGCGGGTACGGATGACATTACACAGCCTCATCCGCGCATCTCTAGTCTATATTCTGTGCGCAGCCCCGACTTCTCCAGTGAACCAAGAAAGCCTGTGCGGTAACGAACGGGGGATTTTACCCTCTCGGTTTTACACAGGAACCTTGAGATAAGACGATGAAATCGCCGGGGGTCCCAAGCGGCGACCGAACCGGCTTGGCAGTTGTAAAAAAGGCCGTCACCATTGTTGCAAGCAGTCTCTGTGTCTCACTGAATAACAAACGCGAGCGCGCCTGACAATTGACTGAAGCTCAGCAAGTCTTTTCCACCGACCGCGAACCCATCCGGGTTCGCAGAAAGTGTTGAAAACTTAAATAGAAAAATGAAGTCAGTGCCCACAAATTCTCTTCGTCCCGAGGTCGACCCGAGAGAGAATAATATGATCCCTCCATCAATTACGTCCCCGGGTAGGACAATGCAATTAGTCGAATTTTGATTACGATTTCGATCTCCAAATTAATAAAATCGAGTTGGAACGATTCTTTTGGAGTTTTCCATTGTCTGAGGTTTTGTGAAAGAGACGCGCATGCGCAATTCAGTCCCTCCCCCAGAGCATTCAACGCGGCCCCGCAAGCTGTGTGTGTGGTCACCTTAGAAAACAGCGCGAGCGAAATGGCAGAGAGAGGACAGCCGCGTTTACTCGATAAAATGGGTAAAACGAGTTCTCTAATATGACAACACTTTTGGATTCGAAGAAGCCGACGAGGGCACAGGCCCACATAATGTTGCTAGAATGTTATATCTGCACCCCGTGGAAACACGACAAACTTGTTTAATCATCCAAGGCCCCGTCCACACTAACCCGGGTAAATCTACAAACGCATAAATATTTATCCGTTAAACCCTTCCGTCCACACTAAAACAGAGAATTCCGACACTGAAAACGATGCTTCTCGAAAACAATCGCTGAGGTGGATAAATGTGAAAACCGCTGGGTTTGCGTTTGTAGTGTGGGCAGGGTAGACGGAAGCTTTTCAGAAATGACGACATTTGGTTTGCCATGACACTGTGCCATGGCCGCTACCAGAAGCTTGCGCTCGAGACCGAGACGCTCATCAAAGAAATGGCAGGTGAAATGCAAATGATGAGCTCTCTGTACAATGTACTAATTTATCTCCAGATACTACTCGACAAAATTGGTTCAAACATATTCGGTGCTCCAACGCCGGAGGCAAGTGCGGTACTTGAAGTTCTTAAAGCTAGGGTGGGCGATTTTGGAGAAAACAGCCATTGAGATTCTGTTGCATTCTCTCTGGTCCCTCCCTGCCACGCTCTAACTGCTGGAGCTCCTCCCTCCGAACGTCAGTTATGCTCGATCATGTGAATTCAGTTACATTGATAGGAAGACGAAACACCATGTCCGATTCCGAGGGACTTAAACATTAATGCTGATAACTACACAAGTACATATATAGCATCAACATCTTACTCAGACATACCATGTATGTTATCTTCAAATCATTGTAATTGCACTGGTAGGCCTAAGAAAGGTAGCTGTATCCATAGGCGTTGATTCCGCCGGGGACGCGTCCCCACCAGATTTCGTCAAGATTTCGTCAAGATTTCGTCAATTTTGTACCCACCACTTGTAAAGAAAAAAAAAAAAAAAAAAGTTGAATTAATATCGATTATTACACGGGTCTTCTCAATGGCGTGGAACACTCCGTTCCATTGCATGGGCTCTTCACAACATCCGGCGGTGAATTTGGTAATTCACCGTTGCCAAGTATAATTGACCGCCGTCATGGAAAACAGGACTTTTTGCCTATAATGACGTCCTTGGCATCACTCCTCAAGTAGTTTGGTAACTTCAAGCGTCTTCGGTTGCTTAGCGACGTCAACGTCCTTGGCGGACTATTTCTCTGCTAATCAACACTACGAATGCTGGCAACAAATAAATTGTAAAAAGACACCATGTGAAGTAATTTTTTTCGTTTTGGCACGTAGCCATGTAATAAACGGGATAATGTATAGAACATTGCCGGTCATTATCAAAATTAAGCCCCTTCACAGTGGGAAGCAAGACACCTTCGCTGCGTGTCGGGTCCTGGTTTCGCCCTGATGGGCGCATATTTCTCCCGATAATGACCGGCATTCTATACATTATCCCTTACTTATTACACGGCTCATCCCAATGCTGTAGACTGCTCCATTCACTTGCATGGCCCTTCCTAACGTTCAGCTGTCAATCATTTTTGTTTATTATACGGCTCTTCTCAATACAGTGGAATGTTCACGTCCACCATATTGACCGGCTGTCAAAGGAAAGAGGTTTTTTTTGCCTCCGATTCACGTCATCTGTATCACTCTGCAGTCCAGTAATTTATCAACCCCATCGTATTCGGTTGCAAAGCGACGTCAACAACTTTGGTGAATTATTTCTCTGCTGATCAACGCTACAAATGAAAACAAATACATTGGAAAAAATACACACTATGGTGAAGTTATTTTTTTTCGATGTGGTAAGTAGCCATTACTAATAATACCAATACTCTTTGGCTGGGATGATGAGGCATCAGACAATCAAGTCATTTTAGCCTGAATACGTAGGTAAAAAGCACCAGAGCTTTGCTGGCAGATTGCTAGTACCATGTATCAGAACGATAACCTGTTGAACTAAATGGATGTGGTAGACTACACCACGGGATGCATCTGCAGACCACCGCCACATAAATGAAGGTAAGACGCAATATTTATTGCCTAAGATTTGCTGGTGCTGTGGCGAGGTCTTTTGTGTTTTTTGTATTCAAGGTGGGGTCAGTCTCTTGTTGACAGACTTTGTCATCCTTGCTTTGCTTGAATTCTGGAATAATTGTGGGGAGTGCATGCGTTTTGTCAGAATCTGCCTGATGTAGCTATTGATGGAATGCGTGTTGTGAATCACATCAACAGCCAGCTCATGATGTGATACAGCGTTCAGCTGTGCAACAAATATTTTTTTCTTTTTCAATCTTGACAACTTTTTTAGTGCTGTATGTAGCCACACGTTTGGCTCTTCTGAACTTAAACACAGTTAATTTCCTTTCCTAGCTCCTGATGTTTATGTTGTTAGCTTAGCCATATCATGTTACGTTGTCAACATTGGATACATGGAGCAGAACATAGTGGGTCATCATATGTCCGATGCTTTTTGGAAACGTTTTCTTCATAAAACGTACCAGACAGATTTTGTATACATTTTATTCCTTAGTAATTAGCTACATGGGTAAGCCGTCTTTCAGAACCTTTCATTACCGGCACTAAAGAGAGAAAAAAAAAGAGTGCATCCTCATTGTACCCAGCACTTCTGATAATGTACTTCCGAATGCATCTCTGTCCCCAGCACATTTCAAACCAAACTGACGCCCATGGCTGTATCAGCCAAGCAAGATAGCAAACTGATTGCAACTTGGAATTTCGTTAGCATAAGCTGCTAGAGCTAGTAACCTGGTCATCAGTATTATATACTGACGTTTTGAAGTGATGAATTGTACTACAATAACGCTATTTTTTTGCATTTTAAGAGTGTACAAGAAGAGAGCCCATGGCTCTGGGGACGATTATGTCCCAGGTCCTAGCAGCACAGGACGTGGGATATGTAGGGTCAGCGGACGTCCTCCCAGAGCTCTATATATAATACTATATAATATAATCATATACATAATATCACGGCCAAAAGCGCTGTGCGCCTCCGGATGGCCGTAGCGCGGGGAGCTATCGTAGGGATTGGGCTTCTCGGGGTTTGTTTACCGGCGTTGCTATGGTTTCCGGTCTTGTGTGTTCCAACGGTTTATTATGTAGGCCAATCTAATGAATCTGTCTAAACGCTACTTCATTCACTGCCTCTTCCGTGGTCATTACAATATTATGAATAGACTGTGTTGGGTCCCGACGTCTCCCTCTTCCACCAAAGGTAAAGACAAGGCAATGGTGGTTATCTTGTTGTGGCGCGACAAATTCGACAAAACTTGCGACAGATTAAGATGTGACCATAACTAACATAAAACGAACCATGGGCCAATGCAAGACATCCTACAGAACCATAATGTAACGGTTATCGTGGCTTCGCCTAGTAAAAAAACATACCAGCCGACACCTTACATATTCACAATATACCATGGAGAGATAACACTATTCCTTACCCGTCTATAAGAAATGTAGCCATCTCAGCGTCCGATTTTAAGTTTCTCAGGTCACACAACTCTCTCCAACGATCATAAGCCACGCCAATGTTTACTTTGGGTTTTTTTCGAGCTCTCTCCGCCTCCCTTTTAGTAGCTGTCCTTTCAACAAGTTTCTTTCCTCCTTTTTTCGCTGTCTTAGCGGTGTTGGTTGTTGGTTGTCTGCCGTAGTAGTGCAAAACTGTAAGACTGCTAGGCTTGTGAACGCTCACGCAGGGACGCACCAACGTCGTTGCCAAGGTGACCGGCGGTCCACAGCCAATAGGAACGGAGTGTACATGAGCAGTGGCAATTTTTTGGGGGGGGGCACACAGAGGAAGGGCAAAGTGATGAGCAGATATTCTCAGAGCACTTCATCTACATATAGCTGACTGGCTATGACATTTTTGCCAAAAGTAAAAAAATCACCCACCCTAGTATTAAGTGAAGGATAAAAAACCAGACAGACGGCAGTTCAAACCGTACTTGGAGCGGCGTTTCTGGACAAGACCGGGTCGAAAATGATTAACCAGCTGATTAACTGTAAATATCAGCTGATCACGCGCCTGTAATCCAAAAACAGAGAGGCGTGGCGGAGTTGCATAACCATGACAACTGTTCATCAAAAAAATTTCAGTGTGGAACGTGGATGCAAAACATTCCGAAAACAATATGAAAACGAATGTGGTTGGAGATCATTTTCATTGTCCATTCATTTTATTCATTGAAATTTTTATAGAAATTACGGAACAGCTGGATACATATTTTTTCTGTACATTATTTTCAATTTGAACATTTTCTATTTTTTTATTTAAACAGTTCATGTACTGTGTAGTTTAAGAATTTTGAAAACTCAGTTACCCTGTGTTTTTTTTTGAAATGCCGAATAAATTCATTTTATTTTCAAACTCAAAAAGAATCGTTTGAAGAATCGTGATTTCAATCTTGACCAAAAAAATAAAAAAATAAAAAAATCAGGATTCTCATTTTTTCCCCGAAATTGAGCAGCCCTATCCCCGGGACGTCGTTAATTTGTCGCATAGCCTAGATTTGAGGGGACAACCCCTCCCTCCAGGCTGCCCCACAGCCAGGGCTCCTAATATTAGTTAATAGCACAGCCATGCCCTATGAACAGACGTAGGAGGAGACCCACTCAGAGGAGGACTTCCTTCCTCTCTCCCATTGCACCCCATGTTATTTATCGGGCCACCAAACACTTTAGGGGAAATTAATGGTAGTCAATGGAGGCTGATGGGAGGAACGTCCTCCCTGAAGTAATTTTCAATAGGCGATAGGGGGTGCTAAAATCCCTTTACCCGTATATCCGGTGCACAGCGCAGACAGCGCACATTTTTATCATTTGTTTTCAAAAAAACTCTTGGCATCTCACGATTCCAATTCCGAGTATAACAATTCGATTCTAAAGCGATTATCGATGCATGCCGATACATTTCCATTCGTGATTTTCAAAAATATATACATCTGAGTTTGCTACTCAGTTTGCTTATCACTTGCTACTTTTGTGATGATCATTAAAGACATCAGATGAATTAACTTATGCAACATTTTATTAGAGAAAGCTTTTGTCACAAATATGACTTTCTATGAACAATGCATTTATTGCATGATTGCGCGTCCATTTGTTGTGTATTTTCAAAATCTGCTGGCGTTTCGCAAATCCCATACCCAACCTTTAAGTACATTTGAAGCCAAGTACTTTAATTCAAGTCGACGTTTAAAGGGAGTACTTCCACTTTTACTGGAGTAATATTTTACACTAGGTATCACAACTTTTACTCAAGTACATGGTCTGAGTACTTCGTCCACCACTGGCCCAACCACTGGGTGCTACTTACCTCCATATTCGGTTCAGCCAGTCAGGAGTTCTAAATGTGCAATGGTGTACCGAGTTTGGTTTTCCCTAACCGAGTGAAAAGACAAGATACTGTCCCTAGGAGATAAAGAGTTACGAGCTCCAGTCCGTGCAAGACATGAAGACGCAAGATGACATGCTGACTAGGCTGACAGCGTAGCCTGCGGTTCTGCCCAAATCTAGCTTTGCATGATCAGCCACCAGCTTGGTGATTGGCTCCATTAAAATCGGATCGGAAACAGAAAGAAATGTAATGCTTTCTCAGCCCCTGCTGCAGAGCGAATTCAAATCGCCGGCAGAACGGGCCGGGGGTACCCAGTCTAATACCGTAGCCCATCTCAACTATGACCGCATTTCATATTAATCGCATCGTTTGCTGTGTTATCAACATTATCTAAGATGACTTATAGTGCGGGATATTCAATATCAATGTATCATTCATTATCTATTCTGAGTTAATATTCTGGGCAGGTGTGTTTGAGCACAATATATCATACTAAACTTTGGTGAAACGGTCGCCGACCGTCTTCTCTGGGCCAAATATCCCGCTGCTGCGGGATTTCCTTTGATATGCGCGTTGAGAGGAGGAGAGGCCGAATCAGCTGTTTCTAAGTATACCCGCGCACCACTGGCATGAATGCGTGCTTGTCTCTGTGTGCGTGTTCGTGTGCGTGTGTAAACAAGGATGTCAGGGAGAAAGAGCTCTATGATGAGATGAATGGAATGATATTTCTATAAAAAACTGGCAAAAAAGAAGAAGCGGAATTAATTTGTGGCACTCGGTGTTGATTCTGTGGGACTATGCCACACATTGTCTACATTCTATGTATGGGAAGCACTGCCTGTCTATGAGCGTTATAATAAGCGATGTTGTATGAAATCCACCACACACCTTAGCGTTGTACTACAGGTGTCGGAAAAGCCATCCCTCAATCGGAATTGGACATTAAACATGTCGCTGCACAGATGGAGCGTCAACATCCACACACATTGTGGCGTTAAACTGTAAGTGTCCAAAAAGCTCAACTTTCTCGCGGACATCGCAGTCCACGCTGCCTAGACAGTGTTCCACAGGTCTAGACACATCGCCCAGACAGAGCTCCACACAAACCGTGCTGCCGGTGCCCCATGGTCTTGACTCCAGCCTAACTCACAAAGGCCACTCGGACATCAGGCAT
Organism: Melanogrammus aeglefinus; assembly: GCA_900291075.1. Lineage (NCBI taxonomy): Eukaryota > Metazoa > Chordata > Actinopteri > Gadiformes > Gadidae > Melanogrammus > Melanogrammus aeglefinus. The sequence continues at coordinate 611 of OLKM01004918.1, read as the reverse complement.
GAACTCGTTGCGTTCAGCAAAGGGGAATGTTCACATCGTATTTTGGAAGAATTTACCCCTTTTCTGGGGTGGGACTTATTTCAGTTTCGGTGATATAGTTGTATTGATTGCTATGTTGACGATCATATGAGACAAATTACTAGCCTGGCTCCGCCCACCTAAGTACTTCCGCTCAATTAAAACTTCCCTTCAGTACTACGTCTGGGTATGAGGTAGGTATGTTAGTGGGTTTTCTCCATCCAAATTGTGTGCGTCCAATCAGCGAACAGAGGGAGTGGCTGAGAACAATAACGTTTAATCGGCTTTCGTTGACGGACATCTTCACGCACAGTGTTTGGTTTGTTTACAGCCTGCACGCGACGTGATTCCCGGCCAAACGTTAGCAATGGTTATGGCAGATCCAGAGTGGCACTGGGCAGATCCAATAGTTTTAAACTTCAAGTGATTTAACGTTCGTCAATTGAGTGGGTCCAGACTCTCTGTGCAAATGAAGTGAAGTACAGAGTCTGTAGTGACCAGCTAACAACCCGTTGACAACGAAAAAATGTTTTGGGTTCACTAAATCTTTAAAGGTGGCATTATTTTTCTGTGTCACGGACACCAATTGCCTA